>RXID01015444.1:0-53716 GCA_005019695.1 Trichopus zeylanicus subsp. travancoricus
GGTAGTAGTAGCAGTAGTTGTAGCAACAAAAGTAGTAGAACTAGTAGCAGTAGTAGTAATAGCTATCGTAGCAGCAGCAGCAGAGGAAGTAGGAGAAGTAGCAGTAGCAGTAGTGGTAGTAGTAGTTGTAGCAATAGTAATAGTAGTAGTGGTAGAAGTAGCAGTAGAAGCAATAACAGTAAAAGTAGTAGAAGTAGTAGGAGAAGTAGTAGCGGCAACAGTAGATGTGGTGGCAACATTAGTTGCAATTGCAGTTGTTGTTGTTGTAGTAGTAGTAGTACCCACAGTAGTGGTAGTAGAAGCAGCTGTAGCAGTAGCAGCAACAGTAGTAGTAGTATTAGCAACAGCAGTAGCAGTATTAGTAGTAGTTGTAGTAGGAGAAGTAGTAGTAGTGGTAGTAATAGTAGTAGTATAAGTAGTAGCAATACTTGCAATAGTAGTAGTAATTATAGTAGTAGTAGCGGTAGTAGTATTAGTAGTAGCAATAGGAACAGTAGTAGAAGTAGTAGCAGTAGTAATTATAGTAGTAGTAGTAGTTATAGTAGAAGTAGCAGTAGTAGTAGTAGTGGTTGTAGTAGTAGTAGTTGTTGTTGTTGTTGTTGTAGTATTAGTAGTTGTAGTGGCAGTTGTTGTAGCAGTGGTAGTAGTTGTAGTAGTACTACTACTAGTAGTAGTACTAGAAATAGTAGTAACAGAAGTAGCAGTCCTTGCAGTAGTATAGTAGTACCAGTTGTTGTAGTAGAAGTAATAGAAGTAGAAGTAGCAGCAGCATTAGTAGTAGTTGTAGTAGTAGTAGCAGTAATAGTAATACAAGTTGTAGGAGCAGTATTAGTGGCAGCGGTAGTATTAGTAGGAGTAGCATAGTAGTAGTAGTATAATAGTAGTGGCACAGTAGTCGTAGTAGTAATAATAATAGTAGCAGCAGTAGCAACAATAGTAATAGTAGCAGTAGTAGTGGTAGCATCTGTAGTAGTAGTAGCATTAGCATTAGTAGTAGTAGTAGCAATAATTGCTGTAGTAGAAGTAGTAAAAGCAGGTGTAGTTGAAATTGTAGCAGAAGTAATAGTAGTAATAGCAGTAGTAGTCGTAGTAGTAAAAGTAGTAGTTGAAGTTATAGAAGTTGTAGTAGCAGTAGATACCATACTAATAGATGTAGTAGTAGTAGTAGGAGTAGTAGGAGAAGAAGCAGCAGCAGTTGTAGTTGCTGGGGTAGAAGTAGAAGTAGTCGAAGTAGTAGTAGCAGTATCTGTGGCAACAAAAGTAGTGCGAGTAATGGAAACAACCTTTGCTATTGAATCAACAGGAGCTGTAGTAGCAATAGTAGTTGAAGTAGTAGCAGTGAAAGTAGTAGAAGTAGTAGTCGTAGTAACAGAAGTTGAAGTCGTTGTAGTAATAGCTGTAGTAGCAAAAATAGCAATAGTTGTACTAGTTGTAGCAACATTAGCAGCATTACTAGTAGTAGTAGCAATGGTAGAAGAAATAATGGTAGTCGTAGTAGTGGTAGTAGTAGTAGCCATAGTTGTAGGAGTAGTAGTAGTAGTTTTTGTTGTTGTAGTAGTAGCTGTAGTAGTATTAGTAATCATAGTAGTAGAAGTAGTAGTGGTAGCTGTTGCAGTAGTAGCAGAAGTAGTAATAGAAGTAGTAGTGGTCGTAATAGCAGTAGTAGCAGTAGTAGTAGAAGTAGTAGAAGTAGTTGTTGTTGTTGTAATTGTAGCGGTCATAGCAGCTGTAGCAGTAGTAGTAAAAGTTGTGGCAGAAGTAGTAATAGCAATTGTGGTAGCCGCTGAATTAGTAGTAGTGCTGGTAGTAGTAGTTGTAGTAGTAGTAGTAGAAGTAGCAATCGTTGTAGTAGTTGTCGTAGTAGTAGTAGTAGCAGTAGTAGCAAAAGTAGTAGCAGAAGTTGTGATAGTAACTGTGGTAGCCACATTATTAGTAGTAGTTTTGGTAGTAGTAGCAGTAGCAGTTGTTGTTGTAGTAGTAGTAGTAGCAGTAGGAGCAACAAGAGTAGCGGTGAACGCAGTAGTAGTTGCAGCAGCAGTAGTAGTAGCAGTAGTAGTAGCAGTAGGAGCAACACTAGTCGCAGTGGAAGTAGTAGTAATTGTTGTAGTAGTAGCAGAAGTAGTAACAGTAGCAGTAGTAGCAATAGTAGCAGTAGTAGAAGTAGTACTAGTAGTAGTAGCTGTAGAAGTAGTAGGAGTAGCAGTAGTAGTTGTTGTAACAATAGCTATAGTAGTTGTTGTAGTGGAAGTAGTAGTAGTAGTAGTACAAGTAGTAGGGGATACCGCAGTGGAAGTAGTAGTAGTAGCAGAAGCTGTAGTAGTAGTAGTAGTAGTAGCAGTATTTGCAGTAGTAGTAGGAGGAGGTGGTGGAGCTGTAGTAGTAGTAATAGTAGTATTTGCAGTTGTAGCAGCGGCAGCAGTAGTAGCAATAGTAGTAGCATCACTTGTAGTAGCTGAAGTAGTAGTAGTAGTAGTAGTAGTAGTAGTAGTAGTAGTAGTAGTAGTAGTAGTAGAAGTAGTAGTAGCAGTAGTAGTAGCAGCAGTTGTAGTTGCAGTAGTTGTAGAAGTAGTAGTAGTAGTTGCAACAATGCAGTAGTAGCAGTAGTTGTAGTAGTTGTAGAAGTAGTAGTAGTCGGAGTAGCATTAGCAGCAGTAGTAGCAGTAGGAGCAGTACAAGTAGCAGTAGTGGTGGTAGTAGTAGCAGTAGTATTAGTAGTAACAGTAGTAAAAGTAGCAGTAGTAGTCGCAGCCATAGTAGTAGTAGCAGAAGAACTACTAATAGTAGTTGTAGTAGTACTAGTACTAGGAGTAGAAATAGTAGTCGTTGTTGTAGTTGTAGCAGTAGTAGTAGCAATAGTCGTTGTAGAAGTGGCGGTAGTAGTAGTAGTGGTAATAATAGTAGTAGTATTAGCAGTAGTAGTATTAGTTGTAGTGGTATTACTTGAAGTAGTAGCACTAGTAGCAGAAGTAGGAGTAGTAGTAGTAGTAGTTGTGGTGGTAGCTGTAGTAGGAGAAGTAGTACAAGTAATAGTAGTAGCAATAGTTGCAATAGTAGTAGTGGTAGTAGTAGTAGTAGAAGTAGTAGTAGTAGTAGTAGTGGTGGTGGTGGTTGTAGTAAAAGTAGTAGCAACAGCAGTAGCAGCAATATTCACAGTACTGGTAGTAGTAGTAGTAGTACTAGTTGTATTAGCAGTAGTAATAGTAGTAGTAGTAGTTGTTGTAGTAGTAGTAGGAGTAGTAGTTGTTATTGTAGCAATAGTAACAGTGGTAGTAGGAGTAGTAATTGTAGTTGTAGAAGCTGAACTACTAGTAGTCACAGTAGTAGCAGGAGTACCATTAGTAAAAACAATAGTAGTTGTAGTAGTTATAGTAGCCGGAGTACTAGTAGTAGTAGTAATAGTAGAGCAATTGTAGTAACAACAGTCGTAGAAGTAGCAGTTGTATTAGTAGTAGTAGTAGTAGTAGTAGAGCAATAGTAGTAGCAGTTGCAGTACTTGTAGGACTTGTAGTAATAGAAATAGCAGCAGTTTCAAAAGCAGTAATAGTAGCATAAGTAGTAGTAGTAGTAGTATATGTAGTAGTAGTGGTAGTTGTAGTGCCAGCAGTAGCAGTAGTAGCAGTAGTACTAGCAGCAGCTGGAGTAGTATTAGTAGTTGTTGTAGTAATAGCAGTAGTAGCAGTAGTTGTTATAGTAAACGTAATGGATGTAGTACTAGTGGCATTAGTAGTAGCGCTAGTAGTAGTAGCAGTAGTAGTAGGAGCAGGAGAAATAGTAGTAGCGGCAGTAGTAGTTGTAGTAGTAGTTGTAGTAGTAGTAGTAGCAACAGCAATAGTAGTAGTAGTAGTAGAAGTTATGGCAGCACTTGAGTAGCAGCAGTGATAGTAGTAGTAGTTGTTGTTGTTGTTGTAGTAGCCGTAGTAGCAGTTGTAGTAGTAGTTGTTGTAGTAGTTGTTTTGGTAGAAGTAGTAGCAAGAGCAATAGTGCTAGTGTAGTTGTAGTTGTTGTTGTAGTAGTAGCAGTAGTAGTAAAAGTACCATTAGTCATTATAGCAACAACAATAGTAGCAGTAGTAGTAGTATTAGTTGTAGCAATAGTAGTACCTGAAGTAGTAGTAGTAGGATAAGTAGTAGTTATGGTAGTAGTAGTAGTAGTCGTAGCTGCAGTACTAGTAGTAGTAGTGGTGATGGTGGTGGTGGTGGTGGTGGTAGTAGTAGTAGCAGCAGCAGTAGTAGTAGTAGTAGAAATAGTATTAGTAGCTTTATTAGTAGTAGTTGTAGTAGTTATAGTCATAGTAGCAGCAGTAGTGGCAGTAGTATTAGTAGTAGCAGTTGAAGTAGGAGAAGTAGTAATAGCAGTGGTAGTAGTAGTAGTGGTAGTAGTAGTAGTAGCAGTAGTAGTTATTGTAGTTGTAGCAGTAGTAGTAGCCTTTGTAAGAGTTGCAATAGTAGTTGTAATATTAGTAGCAGTAGTAGTAGTAGCAGTCATAGTAGCAGAAGTAGTAGTAGGAGGAGAAGTAGTAGTAGTACGAGTAGTAGTTATTGTAGTAGCTGTAGTAGTTGTAGTAGTCTTGGTATTAGTAGCAGAAGTGGTACTAGATGCAGTAGTAGCAGTAGTAGTAGCAGCAGCAGTAGTAGCAGAAATTGTAAAAGTAGAAGTTGTATTCGAAGCAGTAGCAGTAGTAGTTGTAGAATTAGTATTAGCAATAGAAGTATTACTAGTTGTAATAGTAGTAGCAGTAGAAGCCACAGTTGTTGTAGTAGTTGTAGTAGTAGTGGTAGCTGTAGTTGTAGTAGTATTAGTCATAGTAGTAATAGTAGTTATAGTAGTAGTTGCAATAGTAGCAAAAGTAGTGGTAGTAGTAGTATTAGTAGTAGCAGTAGTAGTAGAAGTGGTAGTAGACGTAGTATTTGTAGCAGTAGTAGTGGTAGTAGTAGTAGCAGTAGTAGTAGCAGAAGTTGTAAAAGGAGATGTTGTATTTGAAGCTGTAGCAGTGGTAGTTGAAGAAGCAGCAGAAGCAGTAGTTGTAATAGAAGTCGCAGTTGCAATTGTTGTACTATCAAAAGTAGCAGTAGTTGTTGTTGTTGTTATAATAGTAGTAGTAGTAGTAGCAGTAGTAGTAATAGTAGAAGTAGTAGTAGTAGTAGTAGTTGTTGTTGTTGTTGTTGTTGTATTACTAGTAGTAGTTGCAATAGTTGCAAAACGAGTGGCAGTAGTGGTAGTAGTAGTAGCAGTACAAACAGCCGTAGTAGCTATAGAAGTAGTAGCAGTGGTAGTAGTAGCAATAGTAGTAGTGGCTGTCATACTAATTGGAACAAAAGTAGCCGCAGTAGTAGTAGAAGAAGTAGTAGTAGCATTAGTAGTAGGATTATCGGTAGTAGCAGCTGCGGTTATAGTAGTAGTAGAAGTAGGAGTAGCAGTAGTAGTAGCTGGTGTTGTAGTATTAGGAGTAGGGGAAGTAGCAGTATAGGTTGTAGCCATAGTAACAGTAGTAGTAGTAGTGGTAGCAGTACTAGTGGAAGTAGCACCTAGTTGTAATAGTAGCAGATATAGTAGTGGATGTAGCAATGACAGTAGTAGTCATAGTAGTATTAGCAGTAGCAATAGCAATAGTTGTAGTAGAAGTTGTAGGAGGAGGAGATGTGGTAGTAGTTGTAGTAGTCGTAGAAATAGTAGTCATGGTAGTAGTAGTTGTAGTAGTCGTAGTAGTAATAGTAGTAGTAGTAATAGTAGTCGTAGCAATAGCAGAAGTAGTAGCAGTAGTGGAAGTACTAGTAGTAGTTGTAGTAGTTGTTGTAACAGTAGTCGTAGTAGTTGTAGTAGTAGTGGTGGTAGCAGGTGTAGTAGTAGTAGATGGAGGAGCAGCAGTAGTAGTATTGGTAGTCGTAGCAGAGGGGGAAAGAGCAGCAGTAGTTGGCACAGTCTTAGCAGTACTAGTAGAAGCAGTAGTAGGAGGAGGAGGAGTAGTAGTAGTAATAGAAGTAGTAGTAGTTGCGGTTGTAGTAGTAGTAGTACTGGTTGTAGTAGTAGCAGTAGTAGTAGTAGTAGCCGCAGCAGTAGCAGTCATAACAGTAGTAGTAGTAGTAGTAGCAGTAGTAACAGTAGCAGCAACAATAGCAGAAGTACCTGTAGTAGTAGACGTAGTAGTATTCAGAGTAGTAATTGTAGCAGCAGTTGTAGCAATCTAAGTAGTGGTAGCTGTAGTAGCAATAGCGGCCGTAGTAGCAGTAGTATTAGTAGTATCTGTCATAGCAATAGTAGCAATACTAGTAGTAGTAGTAGAAGTAGAAGTCATTGTAGTAATACTAGTAGTAGTAGTAGTATTAGTTGTAGCAGCAGCAGTAGTAGTAGCAATAGTAGTAGCCATACTAATAGTAGTAGGATAAGTAGCAGTAGTGGTAGTAATAATAGCATCCGTAGTAATAATAGTAATAGTAGTTGTAGTAGTAGGAGAAGTAGCAGTAGTAGTAGTAGTATCATTAGTAGTAGTTGTAGCATTAGTAGTAGTAGTAGTTGTTGTTGTTGTAGAAGTAGTATTTATTATTGTTATAGGAGAGGTAGTACTACTAGTAGTAGTAATAGTAGCAATAGTATTTATTGTTGTATCGTAACACTAGTAGTAGCAGTAGTTTAATAATTATAGTAGTAGTGGTAGTAGTCATAGTAGTAGTTGTACCAGTAGTAGAAGTAGCAGCAACAGTAATTGTAGTAGTTGTAGCTATAGAAGTATTTCCAGTAGGAATAGTAGCAGTAGTAGCAGCAATTGTAGATGTAGTAGTAGTTGTAATTTAATTACAGTAGCAGTAGCAGCAGTTGTAGTAGTCGAAGTAGTGGTAGCAGTAGCTATAGTAGTATTTCCCGTAGGAACAGTAGCAGTAGTAGCAGCAATAGTAGATGTAGTAGTAGTTGTAGTATTAATTACAGTAGCAGTAGCAGCAGTTGTAGTAGTCGAAGTAGTGGTAGCAGTAGTAGCAATAGCAGCTGTAGTAACAATACTACCAGTTGTAGTAGAAGTAGCAGTAGTAGTAATAGTAGTGGAAGAAGTGGAAGTAGTAGTAGTACTAGCATTAGTAGAAGAAAAAGTAATAGTAGCAAAAGTAGTAGTTGTTGTTGTATTATAGTAGTAAAAGTTGTAGTCATAATACTCGTAGCAACAGTACTAGTAGCAGTAACGGTAGTATTAGTTGGAGTCAGAGTAGTAGTAGTAGCAGTGATAGTAGCAAGAGTAAAAGTAGTGGAGGAGGTTATAGTAGTGGCAAAAGCAGTAGTAGCCGTAGTAGTAGTAGTAGTTGTTGTAGTAGTAGTAATTGTAGTAGCAGTAGTAGTAGTCAAAGTAGTGGTAGCAATATTTGCAATAGTAGTAATAGTAGTAGTTGTAGTAGTAGTAGAAGAAGTAGTAGTTATAATACTAGTAGTAGCAATTGTAGTAGTAGTAGGAGTAGTGTTAGTTTAAGTAGCAGTAGTTGTAGTCGGAGTTGTAGTAGCAGAAGTAATAGTAGTAGGAGAAGTAGTAGTAATTGGAGTAGTAGTCGTAGCCGTAGCAGCAGTGGCGGCAGCAGCAGAAGCAATAATAGTAGGTGCATTTGCGGTAGTTGTAGCATAGTAGTAGTAGTTGTTGTTGTTGTTGTAGGAGAAGTTGTAGTTGTAGTAGTAGTTGTTGCAGGAGAAGTAGTCGTATTAGTAATAGTAGTAGCATTAGCATTTGTTGTTGTATTAGCAGCACTAATAGTAGTAGTAGTTGTTGTTGTCAAAGTAGTGGTAGCAGTTGTAGCAATAGCAGCAATAGCAATTGTCATAGTTCTAGCACTAGTAGTAATAATAGTAGCATGAATAGTAGTAGGAGTAGGAGTAGTGGTAGTGGTAGTAGTAGTAATAGTAGTAGCAGCAGTAGTAGTAGGAGTAGGAGTAGTGGTAGAAGTAGTAATAGTAATAGTAGCAGCTGTAACAACAGTTGTAGTTCTAGTAATAATAAAAGCAGTAGTAGTTGTAATAGGACTTCTAGTAGTAGCAGTTGTACTAGCAGAGTAGTAGTAGTTGTAGTAGCAGTGGGAGTAGGAGTAGTAGTTGATGTTGTAGCAGTAGGAGTAGGAGTAGTCGTAGCAATAGTTGGAGTTGAAGCTTTAGTAGTTATATTTACAAAATAAGTTGTAGTACTAGGTGCAGTAGTAGGAGTACAAGTTGTAGTAGTAGTAGTAGTAGCAGTTGCACCAGCAGCAATAGTAGTAGTACTAGAAGCAGTAGTTGTAGTAGTTTTAGTAGTAGTATCAGTAGTAGTAGTACTAATAGTAGTAGTGGTAGTAGAGCGGTACTAGTGGAGTAGTAGTTATTGTTGTGGTTGTAGTTGGACTAGGAGTAGTAGTTGTTATAGTAGTCATAGGAGTAGAAGTAGCAGTACTAGTAGTGGTTATTGTAGTAGTAGCAGTAGTACTTGCAGTAGTACTTGTAGTAGTAGTGGCAGTGGTAGTAGTAGTAGGAGGAGGAGGAGGAGGAGGAGTGGTAATAGTAGTAGTAGTAGTAGTACTAGTAGTAATAGTTGTAGCTTCAGTAGTAGTAGTCATATTGTTGTTAGTTCTAGTAGTAGAATTAGGAGTTGGAGTAAGAGTAAGAATAGAAGTAGTAGTAGTTGTAGTAGTAGCAGTAGTAATAGTAGTAGAAGTAGGAGTAGGAGTAGATGTAGCAGAAGTAGGAGTAGGAGTAGTAGTAGCAGTAGTAGGAGTCGGAGTAGTAGTAGTAGTAGAAGTTGGAGTAGGAGGAGTTGTAGGAGAAGATGTAGTAGTAGTAGTTGTAGCAATAGTAGAAGTAGTAGTAGCAATAGTAGTACTAGCCGTAGTATTAGTAGTATTATGAGTAGGAATAGCAGTAGTAGGAGTAGTAGTAGTTGAAGTAGTAGATGTAGTAATAGTTGTAGTTGCAGTAGTAGGAGAAGAAGTAGTTGTAGCAGTAGTAGGAGTAAGAGTAGTAGCAGTAACAGGAGTAGTATTTGTTGTAGCAATAGTTGTAGTAGTTATAGTAATAGTAGTATTATGAGTAGTAGTAAGAGTAGTAGGAGAAGTAATAGTAGTTGGAGTGGTGGTAGTAGTAGTCGTAGTTGTTGGAATAATAGTAGCAATAGGAGTTGGAGTAGGAGTAGTAGTAGTGGGAGGAGTTGTAGTAGTAGTAGTAGTAGCAGGAATAATAGTAGTTGAATAGTGCTCGTAGTAGAAGTATTAGTAGTCGTAGTAGTAGTCGTAGTAGTAGTCGTAATAGGAGTAATCGTTGTCAGAGTAGGGGTGGTAGTGGTAGTAGGAGTAGTAGTAGTAATAGGAGTTGGAGTAGGACTAGTAGCAGCAATAGTAGTTGTAGTGGTAGGAGTTGAAGTTGTACTCATAGGCGTTGGAGTAGGAATAGTTGTTGTAGTAGCAGTAGTCGTATCAATAGTAGGAGTACTAGTTGAAGTAATAGTAGTAGTATTAGTTGTTGTTGTTGTTGTAGTAATAGTAGTGATTACAATAGGGTAGTAGTGGCAGTAGCAGTAGCAGTAGTGGAAGGAGTTGTAGTAGCAGTAGCAGTAGCAGTAGTACTAGTAATAGTGCTAGTAGATGTAGTAGTTGTAGTAGTAGTAATAGTTGTTGTAGTAGTAGTAGCAGTAGTAGTAGGAGTAATAGCGGTAGTTGTTGTAATAGTAGTAGTAATAGAAACAGCAGTCGCAGTAGTAGTAGTAATTTAGTATTATTAGTTATAGTAGTAGTAGTACGAGTTGGAGTAGGATTAGTAGTAGCAGTAGTAGTCGTAGTAGTAGAAGTAGTAGTTGTAGGAGTAATAGTAGTAACAATAGTAGAAGTAGTAATGGTAGTAGCAGTAGTCATAGAAGTAGTTGTAGTTGTATTACTATTACCAGTAGAGTAGTTGTAGTATTAGTGGTAGTAGTAGTAGAAGTAGTAGGACTAGTAGTAGAAGTAGCAACAATAGCTGCAACAGTAGCTGCAGTAGAAGTAGGAATAGGTGTAGTAGGAGCAGTAGCTATAGTAGGAGCAAGAGTAATAGTAGGAGTAGCAAGAGAGTAGGAATAGGTGTAGAATTAGTACTACAGCTGCAACTGTTACTACTACTACTACTGCTACTACTACTGCTATTAGAGCCAACGCTAGCGCAACAACTAGTACTATAGCTACTGCTGTTGCTACTACTTCCGCTACTACTACTATGGTTACTATTATGGTTACTACTACCACTACTTCCACTACTACTGTTACTACTGCTACTACTTCTACGGCTACTGCTATTATTGCTGGTACTACTACTGCAACAATTGCTACTGTTGCTACCGACAATACTTTTACTTCTACAACTACTACTACAGCTACTACTGCTACTTCTATTACTGCTGCTGCTTATACAACAACTGCTACTACTACTATTACTACTAATTTTATGATTACTGCATTTGCTAATACTAGTGATACTGCTACAAATACTACTAATACTACTACAACTTCCCCTATAATAACAACTACTAGTACTCCATCTCCTCCTACTATTATTGTTGTTACCACTACTACTGCAACTACTACTGCTACTGCTATTACTACTACTACTCCTTCCAAAACTGCTACAACTACTACCACTACAACCACTACTGCTGCTACTAATGCTATCACCATTACTACAACTACTACTGTTATTGCTACTGTCGCAAATACTACTTCTCCTACTACTACTACTACTACTACTGCTGCTGTTACTACTACTACTACTACTACTACTACTAAAACTACAATTACACCAACTACCACCACTACTACTACTATAACTACTACCACTACTCCTAATATTGCTACTATTCCCAGCACTAGTACTACTAACACTCCTACTACTACTGCTGCTACTGTTGTTGCTATTACAACTACTACTTCGGCTACTACAACAACTACTACTACTACTGCACTTACTATGGCTACTATTATGACTACTACTACTGCTACTACTGCTGCTCGTTTTACGACTACGACGGCTGCTACTACTACTATGCCAACTACTTTTACTAATATTACTACTACTACTATGTTGTTGTAGTTACAGGACCTACTAAAACTTCTACCACTACTACTGCTCCTACTTCCACTACTACTGCTACTACTATTCCGTCTCCAAATATTATTGCTAATACCTCTACCATTACTGCTACTGCTACTGCGACTACCACTATTACAACTCCTACAACTTCTACTACTGCTACTACTTCTACTAATTTTGCCACTACTAATACTGCTACTAATACTACTGCTAGTGCTGCTACTACTCCTGCTGCTGCTACTGCTACCACTTCCGCTGCTGCTACTACTACTGCTGCTGCTGCTACTACTACTATTTCTACTATTACTCCTACTCCTACGACTACTACTACTACGACTACTCCTACTAGTACTACTACGACAACTACAACTTCTACTACTACTATTCCCACTCCTACCCATACAACTACTCAGACTACTACCACTACTACAGCTAAAACAACAACTACTACTATTGCTGCTGCTGCTACTACTACTACGACTCTTACAGCTACTACTATTACTACTATTACTACTATAACTACTACTACTCCTTTTACTACTACTACTACTACTACTACCACTACTACTGCTACTACTACTACTACCACCACTAGTACTACTACAACTGCTATTGGTCCTAATACTACCACTTCAACTTCTTGTATAATTGCTACTACTACCACTTCTATTTCTACGACTAGTATTAGTACTGCTGTTGCCTGCTGTTGCCGCTGCTGCTACTACCACTACTACTAATGTCGCTCCTGCTGCTACTCGTAATACTACTGCAACTACTATAAATGATATGACAACTACTACTGCTACTACGACTACTACTACTACTAGTATAACTACTACTAATTCGGCTACTACAACAACAACAACAACTACTACTACTACTAAAACTACTTCTCCTGCTACTACTTCTACGATGATCACTGCTACTACTGCCACTACTACTTCTGGTTCTGTAACGACTACCGCTACGATTACTACTCCTACTACTCCTGCTGCTGCTACTACTAGTACTACTTTCACGACGCATGGTACTAATACTAGTACTGCTCCAACTAGTACCGCTACTACTACAACTACTACTCCTGCTATCGCTAATACTAATACTGCAACCGGTGCTACTCCTACTTCGAGTCTTACTACTACTACTACTACTACTACTTCTACTGCTGCGACTTCTACTACAACTTCCACTATGACTCCTGCAACTACTACCACTGCTACTACAAGTCCAACTACTACTACTATCATAACTACTACTACTACTTCTACTACTACGAGTACTACTATCACTTCTACTACTACTACCTCCAGTACACTTGCTACTATTGTTGTTGCTACTAGTACGACAATGACTACATCTTCGACTACTACCACTACTACTACTACGACAACTGCTCCTACTGCTGCTACTACCAATGCAACTACTACTGCTACTACTACTCCAACTACTACTGCTAACTACTATTGCTACGACTACAACTACTACTCCAACAACTACCACTAATACTATTACTATTTCTACAACAACAACAACGACAACAACTACTACTACTCCGACTACTACAACTTCTATTACTACAACTGCTACTCGTACTCCTTTTACAATTGCCACTAGTACTACTACTGCTCTAGCTCCTACTGCAACTACTATTACTACTACTACTATTACTGCTGCTCTAGCTTCTATTACTACTACTACTACTGTTGTTACCATTGCTACTGCTACTACCGCTACTACTGCTACTAATACTACGGTTGTCGCTGCTACGGCGACTACTTCTACTACTCCTACTACTTCACATACTACTACTACTACTGCTACTAATACTACTTCTGCTTCTACGACTATGACTACTACAACAACTACTACTACTACCACTACTACTGCTGCGGCCGCTGCTGTTGTGGTTGCTGCTGCTTTGGATGCTACTACTATTACTACTGCTGTTGTTGCTACTGTTTGTAATACTGCTGCTACTACTACTCCTACTAGGACTGTTACAACTGCTAGAGCTGGTGTTGCTACTGGTACTATACCACTATTACTACTACTTCTGCTTCTGCTGTTGTTGTTGTAGTTGCTGCTACTACTACAACTAGCACTGCTTTACCTACCATAACTAATATTGCTACTGCTTCTACTACACTACAAATGCTATAGCATCTACTATTATCACTACTAGTACTACTGGTATTACTTTTCCAGCTAATACTACCACTTCTACTAGTGCTACTACTGCTAGTGCTATTACACTACTACTACTACTATTCCTACAACTACTGCGTTTTCACTGCCACTGCTATTATTGCTACTACTACTACTAGTGCTACTGCAACTATTACTGCTACTACTACTACTATAACTACCACTACAACTACTATTAGTACCACTACTACTATTACTACTACTACTATTATTACTACTACTACAGCTTCTGCTACAACTACTAATACTACTACTCTTACTCCTAGTACTACTATGACTACTACAACCACTACTGCCACTACTACTACTACTACTACTACTACTTCTTCTTTTAGGACTTCTGCTGCTACTACTACTACTACTGCTACTGCTACTGCTACTATTACTACTATTACTACTACTAGTACTACTACGACTGCTACCCCTACAACTACTAATACTACTACTACTCCTGCTACTGCTGCTGCTGCTACTGCTACGACTACTACTACTGCTACTACTACTTCAGCTACTATACATACTACTAAAACTAATACTATCACTACAATACTACTACTATTACTGATATTAACAAGACTACTACTACTAATGCTATGACCACTACTAATTTTGTAACTGCTATTGCGACTACTACTATTACTACTACTACTATTGGTACAACTAATGCTAATACTGCTACTACTGCTATTATGACTATTGTTGCTAATGCTACTACTTCTACTATTACTTCTACTATTACTTCTACTACTACTGCTGCTACTATTACTTCTACTATTACACCTACCACTATTACTGCTATAGCGGCTACTACTCCTACGACTACTCCTGCTGCTACTGCTACTAGCGCTACTACGAATGCTATTGCCACTATGACAGCTACTACCAATACAATTGTAGCTACTACCACTGCTACTACTGCTAGTACTACTACTACTGCTACAGCTACTCCTAATACCACACATACTATGACAACATCTACTACACCTACTCCTACTCCTACTACTACTGCTACTAATACTACAACTACTGCTATTCCTAGTATGAGTCCTTTTGATACTACTACTACCACTACTACTACAACAACAACAACTACTACTGCAACTACCACTTCTACTACTATCATTACTACAACATCCACTTTTGCTATTTCTGCAACTGACTACAACTACAACTGCTTCTATCGCCACTACTACAATTGATGCTACTACTATGGCTACTACTATTGCTACCACTACTACTACTATTGCTACTGCTTTTGCTATTACTATTACATCTACTACCCATGTTACTACTACTATTACTACTATTCCTATCGCTACTATTGCTACTACTACCACAACTACTACTGTTACTACTTCTGCAATTACTAATACTGCCTCTACTACTGCTGCTGCTCCACTATTTCTTCTACCAATGCTAATACTACTTCGACTACTAATACTTCTCCCTTTACTGTTACTACTGCTACTACTTTAGTTACTACTACTGCTACTCCTACTAGTACTACTGCTGCTACCTCTAAAACTGCTACTACTAGTAGTAGTAGTAATACTACTACTAATACTACCTCTACTACTACTACTACTTACACTAATACTACTTTGATTGTTGCTGCTACTACTATTGCTACTATGGCTACTACTGCTACTACAAATGCCACAGCTACAACTGCTTCTGCTGCTACTACAGCAACAACTACCACAACAACAAACAACCACTACTACTAGTACTACTATGGCTACTACTACTACATTTGCTACTACAACTGGAACTACTACTACTTTTGCTTCTGCTGCTACTACTGCTGCTACTATTGTTACCACCACTACTACTACTTTTACTACTACTACTACTAATACTACTACTGCTACTATTACTATTGCTACTACTACTTCTAATACTACTAATACTACTACTACTACTTCTCCTACTACTACTAATACAATACTAAGACTATACCACTACTTACAACACTACTATTACTATGGGCCGTACTTCTACTACTGTTACTGCAACTACTACTACTACTACTACTATTACTGCTATAGCAACTACTACTGTTACTACTACTACTGCTACTTCTACTTCAACCACTGCTGCTGCTTATACAACAACTGCTACTACTACTATTACTACTAATTTTACGATCACTGCATTTGCTAATACTAGTGATACTGGTACAAATACTACTAATACTACTACAACTTCCCCTACAATAACAACTACTACTACTCCATCTCCTCCTGCTATTATTGTTGTTACCACTACTACTACAACTACTACTCCTACTGCTCTTACTACTACTACTCCTTCTAAAACTGCTACAACTGCTACCACTACGACCACTACTGTTGCTACTAATGCTATCACCATTACTACAACTACTACTGTTATTGCTAGTGTCACAAATACTACTTCTCCTACTGCTACTACTGCTGCTGTTACTACTACTACTACTCCTCTGCTAGAACCACTACTACTACTAATAATATTACTACTACTACTTCTACTACTACTACTAAAACTACTATTACACCAACTACCACTACTACTACTACTATTACTACAACCACTGCTCCTAATACTACTACTATTCCCAGCACTACTACTACTAACACTCCTACTACTACTGCTGCTGATGTTGTTGCTATTACAACTACTAGTTCGGCTACTACAACTACTACTACTACTACTGCACTTACTATGACTACTATTATGACTACGACTGCTACTACTGCTGCTGCTGCTACTGCTAGTTTTACTACTACGACGACTGCTACTACTACTATGCCAGCTACTTTTACTAGTATTACTATTACTACTATGCTGATGTAGTTACAGGATGTAATAAAACTTCTAGCACTACTACTGCTCCTACTTCCACTACTATTGCTACTACTATTCCTTCTCCAAATATTATTGCTACTGCCTCAACCATTACTGCTACTGCTACTGTGACTACTACTATTACAACTCCTACGACTTCTACTACTGCTACTACTTCAACAACTTATTTTGCCACTACTAATACTACTACTAATACTACTGCTACTGCTGCTACTACAACTCCAGCTGCTGCTGCTACTACTGCTACCACTTCCGCTGCTGCTACTACTACACCTGCTACTACAGCTGCTACTGCTATTACTACTACTACTACTAATAATGCTACTATTACTCCTACTCCTACGACTACTACTACTACGACTGCTCCTACTAGTACTACTACGACAACTAAAACTTCTACTACTACCACTCCCACTCCTACCCATACGACAACTCAAACTACTACAACTACTATAGCAAAAACAACAACTACTACTATTGCAGCTACTGCTGCTACTACTATGACTCTTACAGCTACTAATATTACTACTATTACTACTATAACTACTACTACTCCTTTTACTACTACTACCACTACTACCACTACTACTGCTACTACTACTACTACCACTACTACTACTACTACAACTGCTATTGGTCCTAATACTACCACTTCCACGTCTTGTACAATTGCTAGTACTACCACTTCTATTTCTACGACTAGTATTAGTACTGTTGCTTCCTGTTGTTGCCGCTGTTGCAGCTGCTACTACTACCACTACTACTAATGTCGCTCCTGCTTCTACTCGTAATACTATTGCAACTACTATAAATGATATGACTACTACTACTGCTACTACGACTAGTACTATTACTAGTATAACTACTACTAATTCTGCTACTATTACAACAACAACAACAACTACTACTACGAAAACTACTTCTCCTGCTACTACTACTACGATGATCACTGCTACTACTGCCACTACTACTTCTGGTTCTATAACGACTACTACTACTATTACTACTCCTACTACTCTTGCTGCCACTACTACTAGTACTACTTTCACGACTCATGCTACTAATACTAGTACTGCTCCAACTAGTACCGCTACTACTACAACTACTACTCCTGCTATCGCTACTACTGATACTACAACCAGTGCTACTCCTACTTCGACTCTTACTACTACTACTACTACTACTACTACCACTACTTCTACTGCTGCGACTTCTACTACAACTTCCACTATGACTCCTGTAACTACTACCACTACTACTACAAGTCCAACTACTACTACTATCATTACTACTACTACTACTTCTACTACTACGAGTACTACTATCACTTCTTCTACTACTACCTCCAGCACACTTGCTACTACTGCTGCTGCGACTAGTACGACAATGACTACATCTTCGACTACTACCACTACTACTACTACGACACCTGCTCCTACTACTACTACTACCAGTGCAACTACTGCTGCTACTACTACTCCAACTACTACTGCTAACTACTACTGCTACGACTATAACTACTACTCCAATAACTACTGCCACTACTATTACTATTTCTACAACAACAACAACGACAACTACTACTACTACTCCTACTACTACAACTTCTATTACTATAACTGCTACTCGTACTCCTTTTACAATTGCCACTAGTTCTACTACTGCTCTAGCTCCTACTGCTCTAGCTCCAACTGCTACTACTATTACTACTACTACTACTGCTGCTGCTCCAGCTTATATTACTACTACTACTACTGTTGTTGCCGTTACTACTGCTACTACCACTACTACTACCACTAATACTACTGTTGTCGCTACTACGGCTACTACTTCTACTACTCCTACTACTTCACATACTACTACTACTACTGCTACTAATACTACTTCTGATTCTACTCCTATGACTACTACTACTACTACTACTACTACCACTACTACTGCTGCGGCCGCTGCTGTTGCGGCTGCTGCTGCTTTGGATGCTACTACTATTACTACTGCTGTTGTTGCTACTGTTTGTAATACTACTCCTACTACTACTCCTACTACGACTGTTACAACTGCTAGAACTCGTGCTGCTACTGGTACTATACCACTATTACTATTACTTATGCTTCTGCTGTTGTTGTTGTTGTTGCTGCTACTACTACAACTAGCACTACTTTACCTATGATAACTAATCTTGCTACTGCTACTACTACACTACAAATGCTATAGCATCTACTATTATCACTACTAGTACTACTGGTATTACTTTTCCAGCTAATACTACCGCTTCTACTAGTGCCACTACTGCTAGTGCTATTACACTACTACTACTACTATTCCTACAACTACTGCGTTTTCACTGCCACTGCTACTATTGCTACTACTACTACTAGTGCTACTACAACTATTACTACTACTACTACTACTATAACTACCACTACAAGTACTATTAGTACCACTACTACTATTACTACTACTACAGCTTCTGCTACAACTACTAATACTACTACTCCTGCTCCTACTACTACAATGACTACTACAACCACTAATGCAACTACTACTACTACTACTACTACTTCTTTTAGGACTTCTGCTGCTACTACTACTACTACTACTACTGCTACTGCTACTATTACTACTATTACTACTACTAGTACTACTACGACTGCTACCCCTACAACTACTAATACTACTACTACTCCTGCTGCTGCTGCTGCTACGGCTACTGCTACGACTACTTCTGCTACTATACATACTACTAAAACTAATGCTACCACTACAATACTACTACTATTACTAATATTAACAAGACTACTACTACTAATACTATGACTACTACTAATTTTGTAATTGCTATTGCTACTACTACTACTACTATTGGTACAACCACTGCTAATACTGCTACTACTGCTATTATGACTATTGTTGCTAATGCTACTACTTCTACTACTACTACTGCTACTATTACTTCTACTATTACTTCTACTACTACTACTGCTACTATTACTTCTACTATTACACCTACAACTATTACTACTATAGCGGATACTACTCCTGCGACTACTGCTACTAGCACTACTACGAATGCTATTGCCACTGCAATAGCTACTACCACTACAATTGTAGCTACTACCACTGCTAGTACTGCTAGTACAACTACTACTGCTACTGCTACTCCTAATACCACTCGTACTATGACAACATCTACTACACCTACACCTACTACTACTACTACTAATACTACAACTACTGCTATTCCTAGTATGAGTCCTTTTGATACTACTACTACAACAACAGCAACTACTACTACAACTACTATTTCTACTACTATCATTACTACAACATCGACTTTTGCTATTTCTACAACTGACTACAACTACAACTGCTTCTATCGCTACTACTACAATTGATGCTACTACTATGACTACTACTACTGCTACCACTACTACTACTGCAAATACTACTACTACTACTATTGCTACTGCTTTTGCTATTACTATTACATCTACTACCTATGTTACTACTACTATTACTGCTATTCCTATAGCTACTATTGCTACTACTACCACTACTACTACTGTTACTACTTCTGCAATTACTAATACTGCCTCTACTGCTGCTGTTGCTCCACTATTTCTTCTACCAACGCTAATACTACTTCTACTACTAATACTTCTCCCTTTACTATTACTACTGCTACTCCTACTAGTACTACTGCTGTTACCACTAAAACTGCTACTACTAGTAGTACTACTGCTACTACTACTAATACTACCTCTACTACTACTACTACTACTACTTACGCTAATACTACTTTGATTGCTGCTACTACTACTATTGCTACTATGGCTACTACTGCTACTACTATTGCCACAGCTACAACTGCTTCTGCTGCTACTTCAGCTACAACTACCACAACAACAAACAACCACTACTACTAGTACAACTACGGTTGCTACTACTACATTTGCTAGTACTACTGGAACTACTACTACTTCTGCTTCTGCTACTACTGCTGCTGCTACTATTGTTACCACCTCTACTACTACTTTTACTACTACTACTACTACTAATACTACTACTGTTACTACTACTGCTGCTACTACTACTTCTACTACTACTAATACTACTACTAGTACTACTACTTCTACTACTACTACTAGTACTACTACTACTAGTAATACAAATACTAAGACTATTACCACTACTACAACTACTACTACTACTACTACTATTACTATTACTAGGGGCCGCTACTTCTACTATTGTTACTGCAACTACTACTACTACTACTATTACTGCTACAGCAACTACTACTGCTACTACTACTGCTATTGCTACTTCTGTTGCTGCAATTACAACAACTACTACTGCTACTTTTCCTGCAGCTACTACTACAACAACTAGTACGACTTCTACCGCTAATATTTTTGTTGCTGCTGCAACTACGACTACCACTACTACTGATACGACTTCTACTACAACAGCTATAACTGTTGTTGCAGCTGCTGCTACTACTACTACGATTATTTCTTCTTTTCCAACTACTAGTACAACTCCTATAACAACAACTACTATTGCTACTGCTACTACTACTAATACTGTTACTAGCACTGCTATAGCTACTGTTGCTGCTACTACTATCGCTACTACTACTCCTTCCACTACTTCTATTGCTACTATTGTTGCCACTACTGTTGTTGCTGCTACTACTTCCACTACTAATACTACTATTGTTGTTGTTGCTGCTGCTACTTCTTCTACAACTACTACTACTACTGTGACTACTACTATTATTGCTACTACTATTGTTACTACTACTGCTGCTGCTGCCGCTACTATTACTGCTACTGTCGCTACTGCCGCTACTACAACTGCTACAGCCACTACTTCAACTACTACTACTATTGCTACTACAACTGCTACTGCTTTTACTACTACTGCTACTACAACTATAACTTCTACAACTACTACTAATACTAGTACTGTGTCTACAACCATTACTACTACTCCTAATACTATTGGTACTACTATAGCTACGAGTGCAACTACGACCACTACCGATACTACTACTATTCCTACTACAACTACTAATACTACTACTACAGGTACAACTGCTATTGTTGTGACTACGGCAAATGCTACTAGTACTGCTACCACTACTACTTCTACTGCTACTACTACTACTACTGCTACTACTACTACTAATTCTACTGCTACTACTATTACTACTACTACAACTACTACTGCTACTACTACTACTACTTCTACACTGCTACTACTACAACAACTACTACTACTTCAACTACTACACCTACTACTACTACAACTAGTACAACTACTATACCTACTACTACTACTAGTACTCCTACTACTACTGCTGTTACTGCTACTACTACTACGATTACTTCTTCTACTATAGCTACTACTACTACTACTACTAATACTATACTAATATTACTACTACGACTCCAACTCCAGCTCCTATTCCTAGTACTATCCATACTACAACTTTTGCTTCTACTCCTGCTACTACTCTCGTTAGTACTTGTAATATTACTGTTGCTGCTGCTGCTTCTAATACTGCTACTCCTCCGACAACAACAGCTACTATTACTACCATTACTACTACTTATACGACTACTACTAGAGCTACTTCTAATACTACTGCAACTATTACTACTTCAACTACTACAACTAGTGCTACTTCTACTACTACTGCTGCTATTACTATTGCTGATGCTGCTGCTCCTGATGCTGCTATAGCTGTTAGACCAACTACTACTACTCCACTTACTACTACAAGAACTATTACTATAGCTACTACTACTACTACTCCTACTGCTACTCCTACAACTACTTCTACAACTACTATGGCTAATACTTCTACTACTACAGCTACTGCTACTACTACTACTACCACTACTACAGCTACAACAACAACAACAACTACTACTACTATTACTCCAACTACTAGTACTACTATTGCCACTACTACTACTACCTTTACTACTACCCCAACACAAACTCCAACTCCTACTCCTAGTTCTAAAACTCCAACTACTACTACAAGTAATGCAGCTACCACAACTATTGCAACTCCTTCTACAACTACTACTCCTATTCCATCTACTAATACTACTACTATTACTATTACTATAGCTACTACTACTACTCCTGCTACAACAACCACTATTCCTACTACTACTTCTACTAACAATACTTCGACAATAACCATAATTACTATAACAACAACAACAATAACAACAACTACTACTACTACCACCACCACCACTACTGCTACTACTCTCGCTGCTACATCTACCACTAGTGTTGCAAATACTTCTACTACTACTACCACTATTCCAGGTACCAATATTACTACTGTAACTTCTGCTAGTGCTACTACTACTACTGCTGCTACCACTACTACTACTGCTACTACTACTACCACTACAAATACTACTAATTCCGCAACTACAACTCCTGCTACTACTACTACTACAATGACTACTACTACAACTGTTGTGGCTACACTACTACCAGAACTACTACTACTGGTACTACTACTACTACTACTACTTCTATTACTACTATAACTATTGCTACAACAACTACTACTACTACCTTAACTACTATAACTACCACTTCTGCAACTACACTACTACTACAACTACTACTACTAGCACAACTACTACTCCTGCAACTACTACAACTATGGCTACTATTACTTTTACTACTACTACTCCCGCTACTGCTATTACGACTACTACTTCTACTACTACTCCCGCTATTGCTATTACGACTACTACTTCTACTACTACTCCTACTATTAATACTACTACTTCTACTACTCCTCCTACTACTACGACTGCTACTACTACGACGGCTGCTACTACGACTACTACTACAGCTAGTACTACAACTATTACAGCTATTACGACTATGACTAGTACAACAACTACTACTATCACTACAACACCTACTACTACTACTACTCTTGCTACTACTGCTACGACTACTACTTCTTCTACTAATACTACATTACTAGCTCTACTACTGCTACTACTGGTCCTACTACCACACTATTACTACAACTACAACTACTAGTACTACTTCTATTCCTACAACTACTAGTTCTACAACTACAACTGCTACTAGTACTTCTTCTACTACTACTACTACAACTATTTCTTCTTCTTCTACAGCTACTACTACTACAATGACTATTACTACGATGACTACTTCTACTATTGCTACTCCTTCTGCTATTATTACTACTACTTCTACTGCTGCTGTAACCACAACTACTACTACAACTACCACTACTACCACTACAACTACTACGGATACTACTAGTTCTACTACTATTACTATAGCTACTGCTTCTACAGCTACTACTACTACTGCTGCTACTAATACTACTATTGCTACTACTACTCTGGTTACTATTACTACTACAACTAATACTACTACTACTACTACTACAACAAGAACTTCTGCTACTGCTGCTACCACTACTACTACTACAACAACAATAACAACAACTACTACTACTACCACAACTACTACCACTTCTGCTACTATTACTATAGCTTCTAGTTCTACTACCACTACTGCTACTATTGCTGCTATTGCTACAACAACAACAACAACTACTACTACTACTACTTGGACAAGTACTACTACTACTATTACTTGGACAATTACTACTACTACTACTAATACTTCTACAATGACAACTATAAATATAACAACAACAACAACAATGACTACTACTACCACTAGTATTATGCTACTGTTGCTACTAATACAACAACTGCTCCTACTATTACTACTACTACAACTACTATCACTGCTGCTACTACTACAACTACAACTAGTAGTATTGCTACTACTATTACTACTCCTGCTACTAGTACTAGTACTACTACTACTAGTACTTCTACCTCTACGACTGTTACTACTGCTGCTACTGCTAATATTACAATTACAACTCCTAGTACTCCTATTACAACTACTACTGTCACTACTCCAAGTACTATTACAACTACTACTATTACTACTACTGCTGCTACAACTTCTTCGACTACATCTATTACTAGTACTACTACAACTATTACTAAAACAACAACTGCTGCTGCTACTACTACTACTATTACTTCTGCTTCTTCTTCTCCTTCTTCATCTTCTTCTACTACAAATACTACTACAAAGGCTATTGCAAACACAATAACATCAACCGCAACAACAACAACTACTACTAGTATTGTGCTACTGCTGCTGCTACTACTACAACAGCTACAACTTCTACCACTATTAAAACAACCACTACTACTACTACTACAACTACTCGTACTACTACAACTCCTACTAGTACTACTACTACTACTTCCACTACTACTAATATTACAACTTCCGCTACTACTAATATTACTACTACTCCTAGTACTTCTACTACTACTACTATTTCTACTACTACTACAACTACAAATACTACTGCTGCTAGTCCTCCTCCTCCTCCTCCTACTACTACTACTGGTACTACTACTACTACAACTACCATTACTACTACTACTACTTCTACTATGACTACTACTACAACTTCTACTACGATGACTACTACTACTACAAATACTACTACTATGACTAATGCAAATACAACAACAACCATTACTACTACTAGTATTATGCCACGGCTGCTGCTACTACTACAATTGCTACTACTATTACTAGTACTACTTCTATAACTACCACTACTACTACGACTACTATTACTAATAGTACTACTGCTTCTAGTGCTACTGATGCTGCTAATATTACTACTACTACTACTTCTACTACTGCTACTACAACTACTGTTACTACTAATGGTACTACCAATATTACTACTACTACTACTAGTACTCCTAGTACTCCTACTACAACTACTACTATTACTACTACGACTGTTAGAACTCTTTCACCTACTACTATTACTACTACTACTACTACTACTACTACTACTACTACTACTACTATTACTACTATGACTTGTACTGCCCCTAAAACAACAACTACTACTAGCACTACTACTACTACTACTATTACAATTACAAATACTACTTCAATGATAGTTTTATGATGACTATAACTACTATTACTACTGTTATTACTATTGCTACTAATGCTACTACTACTCCAACAACAACAACTACTCCTCCTCCTACTGCTGCTACAACTACTACTATTGCAATCGCTTCTACAACTACTTCTTTCGCTACTCCTACTTCTACCCCTACTCCTACTACTACTAATACTACTGCTGCTACAAGTACTACTACTGCCACTACTGCCACAACTACTGCTACTGCTACCATTACGATTGCTACTACTAAAACTACCACTACTACTACTAGTAAAATTGCTACCACTACTACTACTACTATTTCTATTAGCACGACTACTACTACTGCTATTACTACTGTTGCGGCTACTACTACTGTTGCTGCTACTACTACTACAACTCCTACTACTATTGCTGCTATTGCTACTATTACTACTATGACTACTACTACTACTTCAACTACTCCTCCTACTTCTACTACTACCACTACTCGTGCTGCTACTGCTACTACTCCTACTACTACAATTGCTACTCCTACTACTACATCTACTACTACAACGGCTACTACTTTTATTACTACTAATGCTACTGCTACTACTACGACTACAATGACATCAACAACTACTACTAATAACACTCATCCAACTACTAGGATGACTTTTACTGATGTTAATACAACTGCTACAACAACTACTACTATTACTACTACTCCTACCCCAACTCCTACTCCTATTACTAACCCTACTACAACTTCTACACCTGCTACTACAACCACAACTACCACTACTACTACTGCTACTACTTCTCCAACAACTACTACTTTCGTCACTACTACTACTACAGCTCCAACACCTACTATTATTCCAAATACTACTACTTTTATTACTGCTGCTACGACCTCTGCTGTAGCTACTACTACTACTAATACTACTTCTACTACTACTACTACCATAGTTGCTACAGCTAGTTCTACTACTACTGCTATTGCAACTACTACTAGTAATTCTCCTACTGCTACTACTACTTCTACTACTACTCCTACTACCACTTCTGCTACTATTACTTCTTCTACTACTACTACTGCAGCTGCTACTACAACTGCTCCTACTAGTAAAAGTATTTTTCCTACTACCACTACTACTGCTACTATAAATGCTGCCACCATTACTACTCCAAAAACTACTACTACTACTACAACAACCACCACTACTACTACTATTGCTGCTGCTACTACTTCTACTGCTACTACTACTCCTTCGATACTATTAATTCTACTATTACTATGGCTATTACCACTACTCCTGCTACTACTGCTACTACTGATTCTACTGCTACAGCTACTACTATCACTACTACTACTGCTGCTACTACTACAACCAATAATCTAACTGCCAATACTAATACTACTACTACTACTTACACTACTACTACTACTACTACTACTACTACTACTACTACTACTACTATGACAACTAATACTTTTACTTCTACTACTACTACTACTACTACTACTACTACGACAACAACTACTAATACTACTACTACTCCTACTCCTGCTACAGCTACTTCAATTACCACAACAACTACTAATATTGCTACTACTACTACTACTACTACTACAACTACCTCTACTACATCTACAACAACAACTACTACACTACTACAACAACTTCTACTACAATAACAACTACTACTACTCCTACTACTAGCACTACTACAACAACAACTACTACTACTAGTAATAGTACTTCTACAAGTTGTACTACTAGTACTTCGACTGCCACTACTACTACTACTCCTACTAATACTACTTCTACTCTTTCTGCTACTACTACTACTACCACCACCACCACTACAACAACAATAACAACTACTACTACAAGTAGTCCTCGTCCTCCTCCTCTCCCTACTACTACTAATACAATTAATATTACAACTACCGCTACTGGCATAACTACTACAATCACTACTTCTATTACTGGTTCAACTACTACCACTACTCCTATAGCTACTCCAGCTAATACTACAACAATAACGACAATAACAACAACTACTACTACTATTACTACTAATATTATGACTACTACTACTACTACTCTTACTACTACTACTACAACTACTTCTACTACTGCGACCACTACTACCACTGCTACCACTGCTACGACTACTACCTCTACCACTACTGCTGCTACTACTACTACTACAATACTACTACAACTTCTATTACTAGCACTGCTACAGCTCGAACAACTACTACTGTTACTTCTATTAATTCTACTACTACTACTTCTGCCACTACTACAACTACTCCTACTGCAACTGCTACAACTCTTACTGCTACTTCAACTACAACTTCTGCTACTGTGACTAGTTCTACTACTACTACTACAACTGCAATAACTACTTCTACTACTTCTACTACTACCATTACTACTACTATAAGTACTCCAATTGCTACTACTACTACGCTTACTAATACTACTACTACTACTACTACTAGTACTACTACTACTAGTACAATTTCTACAACTACTACTACGACTCCTCCCCCTAAAACTTCTACTACTGCAACTACTATGATTGCTCTTGCAACTGCTACTACTACTAAAACTAAAACTACAACTATAATAACTATAACTACTACTGGCATGATGACTACTACTACTACTACTACTACTACTACTACTACTACTACTGCAACTACTACTACAGCTAGTACTACTTCTACTACCACTACCACTACAACTCATAAAACTACGACTGCTACAAGTACTCTAACTCCTAGTACTATTATTACCACACTAACTAATACTACTACTACTACTACTACTGCAACTTCTGCAGTAACTAATACTATTATTGCATCTACTACAGCTGCAGCGACCACTACTACTACTACTACCAATACCATTAGTACTACTGATGTTACTACTACTACTACTACTATTCCTACACCTACTCATAGACCTACTACAACTCTGACTCGTGTCACTACAACTACTTCTAGAACTACTACTACTAATACTACTACTCCTACTCCAGCTCATACTACCACTATACCTACTATTACTACTAACACTAGTATTGCTAATACTACTACTACTACTACAACTTTCAGTACTACCACTACTACTACTACTACTACAACTACTACTACTACCACCACTCCTATGAGTGCCACAACTACTACTACTATTACTACTATCACTACTACTACTACTACTACTACTACTACTACTACTACTACTACTACTACTACTACTACTACTACTACTACTGCTACCTTAACTATTGCTACTAGTACTGCCACTACTGCTTTCAATGCTACTGCTACTCCTGCTACTACTACAGCCACTGCCACTACTGCTATCGCTACTACTACTTCTAGTTATACTACTCCGCCAACTGCTACTACTTGCAGTACCACTACTATAACAACTACTACAACTACTTCTACTGCTGCTGCTGCTGCTACTACTACTATGACTACTACTACTACTACTACTACAACTTTTGTTGCTACATTAGAATTACTACTCCTACTACTACAACTACTATTGCTACATAAGTACTACTACAACGACTACTAATATTGCTACTACAACTAATGCTACTACTACTACTTCTATGACTACCACTGTACTACAACAACTAATACAACCACTTCTGTTGCTATAACTACTACTACTACTACTACACCTATTGCTACTAATTCTGCTACTACTACTACTACTAATATTATGACTACTATTGCTACCACTACTTCAACTATTATTACTACTACACCTACTACTCCTACTACTACGATTACTAATGGTACTACTCCTACTACTACTATTAATGATACTACAATTGCAACTACCACAACTGCCACTACTATTATTGTCACTACATCTACTATTTCTATAGCTACTTTTACTACTCTGAGTACTACTACTACTACTCCTCCTCCTCCTCCTCCTCCTCCTCCTCCTATTACTACTACTACTACTACCACCACTGCTCCTACCACTACCCCTACTCCTACACCAACTATTATTATGACAACTACTGCTACTACTAATACTATTACTACTACTTGTACTGCCACTACTACTACAACTACCGTTACTACTACTACTACCACTACTACTACTACTACTACTAGTACTACTACTACTACCAATACTACTAGTACAACGACTACTAATATGGCAACTCCTCCTACTTCCTCTACAACTACTACTACAACTACAATTACTACTACTGCTACTACTACTACTACATCTACAAGTAACTCTGCTACTACTCTACTTATTACAAATCTGTTGCTACAACAACGACTACTACACAAACACCTAGTACTTCTATTACTACTATTAGTACTCCTACTACTACTACTACTAATATTACTACTACTATTGCGACAAGTACTTCTACTACTATTACTACTACTACTGCAACGACAATTACTGCTCCTACTATTGCTATTACTACTATTGTTATTCCAATTGTTCCTCAGACAATTGCTGCTACTACAACTATTACTACTACTACTACTACTGTTGGCGCTACTACTTCTAGTTCTACTATTACTGCTACTATAGCTACTACTTGTATTTCTACACCTACTATTCTTACTGCTACTACTACTACTACCATTGATCCTACTCCTACCCCAACTCCTATGCCAACTCCTATTACAACAACTACTACTAGTACTACTACTACTACTTCTACTACTTGTACTGCTACTACTACAAACTACTAGTACAACTACCTCTAATATTACTACTATTTTTACTACTGCTACTAGTACTACTACTCGTCCTACACCAACTCCTATCACAACAACTACTACTTGTACTACTACTACTATTATTACTACTACTATGCCTAGTTCTATTACTACTACTACTACTACTACAACTACTACTACTGCTACTACTGCTACTACTACTACTATTGCTTCTACTGCTAGTACTACTACTACTACTACTACTACTACTGCTACTACTACTACTACTACTACTGCTGCTGCTACTCCTACAACAACTACTTCTACTACTATAGTTACTACTACTACTGCACCGATCACTACAAATACAACTATTACTACTACTACTACTATTACTAATACAACTACTACTCCTACTATTGCGATTACTATTGGTGCTACTTCTGACACTGCTACTACAACTACTGCAACTGTCATTACTGCTGCTACTTCTACTACTCCTACTACGACTGCTACTATTACTTCTATTTCTACTCCTACTACTACTACAACAACAACTACTACTCCTCCTACCACTGCTATTACTACTGCTACTGCTCCAACTACTATCCCTACTTCTACACCTATTACCATTACTAATACTACTACTACTACTACTATTTGCATTACCACTATACAATTACTATTACAACTAGTTCTACAACAACAACAACAACTACTACTATTACTGCTACTAGTGCTACTACTACTACTATTACCACTAATTCTACTACTAGCGCTACTGCTACTACTACTACTTATACACCAACTCCTACTCCTAAAACTGCACCTACTATTGCTTCAACTACTAGAATTGCTACTACTCCAATTACTTCTACAATCACTACTATTACTACTACTACTACTGCTGCTGCTACAGCTTCTACTACAACTACTACTTCTCCTACTAGTCCTACTACTACCACTACTATAACTATTACAACCACCACCACTACTACTACACCTACTACTACTACTGCTACTACTACTCTCGCTACTACCTCTAATACTACTGCAACTCCTACTACTCATACTACTACTACTATTACTACTACTATTGCTACTACTAAACAACAACAACTACATCCATTACTATGACTACAACGACTATAGCTACTACTACTCCTCCCCCTCCCACTCCTACGACTACTACTACTACCATTGCTGCTACTACTACTACTATTTCGATAAATACAACAAGTACTACTACTACTTCTGCTACAACAACTCAAACTCCAACTCATACTCCTACTACTATTCCAAATACTACTACCTCTACTATTGCTACTACGACTTCTACTGCAACTACTACCACTACTACTACTACTACTACTAATACTCTTACCACTCATGCTACTACTACTACTACTATGACTACTACAACAACTATAGCAACAACAATAACCACAACAACAACTACTACAACTACAACTACAACAACAAGAAAAACTACAACTACTACAACTGCTACTTCTACTAGAATAACAACAACAATTGCTACTACAACTAATACTACTACAACTACTACTGCTACTGCTACTGCTACTACCTCTACAACTATTGCTAGTGCGACTACAACTACACCTACTACTACTACTACAACTCCAACAACTGCTACTACTACTATTATTGCTTCTACTACTTCTACACCAACAACTGGTACTACTATTGCTGCTGCTACAATGACTATAATGACTACTGCTAGTAATACTACTACTCCAACAACTACTACTATTACTACTAGAAATACTACTACTACTACTACTACCACTATTACAACAACTACTACTGCTACTACTACCACTACCACCACCACCACCACCACCACCGCCACCACCGCCGCCACCACCACTACTACTACTATTACAACAACAACTACTACTACTACTAATGTTGCTGCGACTACTACCACTACTGTTGCTACTACGACTACCACTCCTAATACTACAACTATTATTACTGCTGCTACTATTAATACTACTACTCTTGCTCCGACTACAACAATCACCGCAACAACTACTACGACCAGTACTACTACAACTACTACTACTTCAACTGCTACCAATACTACTACGAAAATAACTACTGCTACTACAATGACTACGGCTAGTACTACAACTACTCCCAATACTACTACTTTTACTATAAGAAATACTACTACTACTATTACTCCAACTATTACTCCAACCACCACCACCACTACTACTACTACTGTTGTTGTTGTTGTTGCTGCTGCTACTACTACTACTACTACTAGTACAATAGCTACTACTTCTGCGACTGCTATAATTGCTACTACTACAACTACTACTACTACAACTATAATTGTGTCTACTTCTACTACTACTTCTATGACTATAGCTACTGCAACTACTACTGCTACCACTGCGGCTGCTGCTACTACTACTACAACTACTACGACTCCTACTACTACTACTGTCGCTGCTATTACAACTACTAGTACTACTACTACAGCTACTACTACTACTACTACTTCTGCTATAACTACTACTATTATTATTATTACTACTACTACTACTTCTACCATTGTTACTACTACTAGTGCTACTGTAGCTACTACTGCTTCTACTATAGCTACTTCTACTGCTATTGATACTACTACTCTTACCACTACTTCTGCTACTACTACTATTACTCTTGCTACTGCTACATCTAATACTACTATTACTACTAGCACTAATGCTGCTGTTACTACTACTACTACTATTACTACTAGAACTACTGCTAGTGCTGCTATTACTATTACTACTATTACTACTAGCATTACTGCTACTGCCACTTCTACTACTATTACTGCAGCTGTTGCAAATACAATTCTGATTGCTGCTTACTACTACTACTGCTACAACAACAACAACAACAACAACAACAACTACTACTACTACTACTACTACTACTACTACTACTACTACTACTACTACTACTACTACTACTACTATTACTACTACTACTACTACTACTACAACTACTTCTACGACTACCACACCTAATACTACTACTACTCCTACTACTCTTGCTCCTACACTTACTATGACTACTACTACTACTGCTATTGCTACAACTACAACTACTACTCCTACTGCTACTATTACTACAACTACTGCTACTACTACAACAACAACAACTGCTACTACTATGGATACTACTACTACTACTACTACTACTACTACTACTCCTACTGCTACACCTACTCCTACACCAGCTACCACTACTACTATGGCTACTGTCACTACTATTACTACTACTACTACTACTCCTAATACTACCACTACTCTGAACACTTCTACCACTACTACTGCTTCGGCTATCAATACTACTACTACTACTACTTTTACTACTGCTCCAACTACTATTCCAACTCCTAAATTGACTGCCACTACTACCCCTACAACTATTATTATTGCTACAGCTAGTAGTACTACTACTAATCCTAATACTCCTACTACTACTGCTACTAGTATGACTATTACTACTACTACTACTCCCACTACTACTACTAGTACTAAAACTCCTCTTGCTACTGCTACTACTGCTACTACTACTACTGTGAATTCTGCTACTACTACTGCTACTATAGCTTCTATTACTACTACTACTACTACTCCTACTGCTGCACCTACTCCTACACCGACTGCCACTACTACTCCTACTACTAGTATTACTGTTACTAATACTAGTACTACTATTGCTAGTACTACAATTACTACTACTCCTACTCCTACTATTACTCCTACTACTACTCCAAACAATTCTACCACTACTGCTACTTTTCCTATTAATACTACTACTACTACTATTATTACTATAACTACTACTACTACTATTACTAGTACTCGTACTACTACTCCTACTCTTAAACCAACTGCCATTACTACTCCTACTACTATTATTACTGCTACTGTCACTAATACTACTACTAATCCTCATACTCCTACTACTACTACTACTAGTACTACTATTACTACTAGTAATAGTAGTACTAGTAGCAATAGCAACAGGAGTAGTAGTAGTAGTAGTAGTAGAAATAGTAGAAGTAGCAGTGGTAGTAGTTGAAGTAGCAGTATCAGTAGTAGTAGTAAGGGTAGTAGCAGTAGCAGTAATAGTAGTATTTGTAGTAGTAGTTGTAGTAGTAGTTGTTGTACTAGTATTAGTTATAGCAGTAGTAGCAATAGTTATAGCATTAGTAGTAGTTGTTGTTGTAGTAGTACTAGTAGTAGTAGTTGTAGTCGAAGGAGTAGTAGCCATAGTTGTTGTAGTCGCAATCATTGCAGTAGTAGTAGTAGTTACAGTTATAGTCTTAGTTGCAGCAATAGTAGTTATAGTAGTCCCAATAGTAGTAGTAGTAATAACAGTTATAGCAGTAGTAGTAGTAGTATCCGTATTAGTAGCAGTAGTAGCAAGAGCAGTAGAAGTAGTAGCATAGCAGTAGTAGTAATCATAGTAGGAGGAATAATAATAGTAGCAATAGTAGTAGCTGTACTAGTAGTAATAGCAGTTATTGTAGCAATATATGCCGCAGTGGCTATATTTGTTGAAGTATAAGTAGTAGCATTAGTAGGTGTAGTACTAGTAGTAATAGTAGTAGCTATTGCAGTTGCAGAAGTAGTAGTATTAGTCATAGCAGAAGTAGTAGTAGTAGAACTCTTGGTAGTAATAGTAGCAGTGGCAGTAGTAGTAGTAGTAGTAGTAGTAGTAGTAGTAGTAGTAGTAGTAGTAGTAGTAGTAGTAGTAGTAGTAGTAGCAGTGGCGGTAGTAGTAGTAGTAGTAGTAGTAGTAGTAGTAGTAGTAGTAGTAGTAGTAGTAGGAGTAGTAACAGTAGCAGTAGCAGCAGTAGTAGTCATGGTTGCAGTAGTTATATTAGTAGTAGTAGTTCTTCTAGCAATGTTAGTAGTAATAAAAGTAGTTGTTGTTTGAGTAGTTGTAGTGCAAGTAGTAGTAGTTGTAGTAGTTGTGTAGTTATAGTAGCAGCAGTAGTACTAGTAGTAGAGGTAGTAGTAGTAGTAGTTGTTGTTGTTGTTGTTGTAGTAGTACTAGTACTAGTAGTTTTAGTAGTAGCAGTAGTAGCAGCGATAACATTAGTACTAGTAGTAAAAGGATAGTAGTAGTTGTTGGAATAGTAGTAATAGTAGTAGCAGTAGTAGTCGTAGTAGTAGTAGTAGTAGTTGTTGTTGTTGTGGCAGTAGAAGTCGCAACAATAGTAGTAGTACCAGTAGTAGCAATAGTAGTAGTAGAAGTTGAAGTAGCAGTAATAATAGTAGTAGTAGAAGCAGTAGTAGTAGTTGTAGTAGTAGTAGTCGCAGTAGTAGTAGTGGCGGTAATAGGAGTAGCAGTAGTAGAAGTGGGGGTAACTGCAGTAGTTGCAATAGGAGAGGTATTGGCAATAGTAGTAGTAGTAGTACTAGTCATTGTAGTAGGAGTAGCAGAAGTAGTAGCAGTAGTTGTCGTAATCATAGTAGTAGCCGTAGTACTAGTAACAGTAGTAGTCGTAGTAGTAGTAGTAGTAGTAGTAGTAGTAGTAGTAGTAGTAGTAGTAGTAGTAGTAGTAGTAGTAGTAGTAGTAGTAGTAGTAGTAGTAGTAGTAGTCGTAGTAGTAGTAGTAGTAGTAGTCGTAGTAGTAGTCGTAGTAGTAGTAGTAGTTGCAGCAAAAGTAGTACCAATAATAGGAAAAGTAGTTGTAGTTTTAGTTTTAGTAATAGTAGAGGTAGTAGCAGCAGTAGTTTTAGTAGTAGCAGCAGTAGCAGCAGCTGTAGGAGTGGTAGTGGTAGTATTAGTAGTTGTAAGTATCGTAGTACTTGCAGTAGTAGTGGTAGTAGCAGCTGGAGGATGAGGAGGAGCAGTAGTAGTAGTAAAAGTAGTCATGATAATAGTAGTTGTAGTTGTAGAAGTAGTAGTATTAGGATTAGATCTAGTAATAGTAGCAGTAGTAGTAGTAGTAAAAGTAGGAGTTGTAGTAGTAGCTATAGGAGTAGTTGTTGTTGTTATTGTTGTTATCATTGTAGTATTAGCAGAAGAAGTAGTAGTAATAGTCGCTGTAGTAGTGGTAGTAGTAGTACTTGTAGTTGTAGTTGTTGTACTAGTAGTAGGAGTAGCAGGAGTAGTCATCGTACTAGTAGTTATAGTAGTAATAGTATTAGTAGTGGTGGTACTAGTGGTAATAGTAGCAGCAATAGTAGTAGGTCTTGTAGTAGTATTAGTAGTAGTAGTAGCAGCAGTAGCAATAATAGGATTAGTAGTAGTAGTAGTAGCAATTGTTGTAGTTATAGCAGTCGCTACAGTTGTAGTTGTGGTAGTAGTGTCGTAGTTGTGTAGTAGTACTAATAGTAGAAGTTGTTGTAGAGGTAGTAGTAGTGGTGGTGGTGGTGGTGGTGGTGGTGGTGGTGGTGGTGGTTGTGGTGGTAGCAGTAGTAGTTGTGGTTATTGTAGTAGTGGTGTAACAGTAGTAGCAGTAGAAGTGGTGGTAGAGGTAGTAATAGCAGCGGTCATACCAGTAGTTGTAGGAATAGTAGTAGCAGTAGTAGTTGTTGTTGTTGTCATAATAGTTTCAATAGATGGAGTGGTAGTTGTAGAAGTCGTGGTAGTAGAAGTAGCAGCAGCAGCTATAGTAGTTGTAATAATTACAATAGTTGTTGTAGTAGTAGCAGTTGTAATAGTAGTCGCAGTAGTAGTAGTAATAGTGGTAATAGAGGTCAGAGTAGTAGTAGGAATAGCAGTATTAGTTGTAGTAGTTGTTGTTCTTGTTCTTGTTGTAGTTGTAGTAGTACTAGTAGTAGCAGTAGTAGTAGTCGTGGTAGCAGCAGTAGTTGTTGTTGTTGTAGAAGCAGTAGTAGCCATAGTAGTAGTAGTTGCAAAAGTAGTAGAACTAGGGGACGCAGTAGTAATAGCTATAGCAGTAGAAGTAGCAGCAATAATAGTAGTAGTTGTAGAAGGAGTAATTTTCTTAGTAGTAATAGAAGTAGTAGTTGTAGAAGCAATAGTAGTAGCAGTATTAGTAGTGGTTGTAATTATAATAGTAGTAGTAGTGGCAGTGGTAATAGTTGTAGTAGTAGCGGTAGTAGCAGCAGCAGTAGTGGTGGTGGTAATAGCAACAGTAGTAGCAGTAGTGACAATATAAGTAGCAGCAGTAGTAGCAGTAGTGGTAGTAGTAGTAGTAGAAGTAATAGTAGTAGCAGTAGCAATAGTAGTAGTAATAGTAGTAGTGGTGGCAGTAGTGGCAGTAGTAGATGTGGTGGTAATAGCAACAGTAGTAGCAGTAGTGACAACATAAGCAACAACAGTAATAGTCGTTGTTGTTATAGCAGTCATAGCAGAAGTAGCGGCAGGTGTAGGAGGAGGAGGAGCAGCAATAGTGGTAGTAGTAGTAGAAGTAGTAGAAGTAGTAGTAGTAGCAATAGTAGTAGTAGTAGGGAAGTAATAGGAGCAGTAGTAGTAGTATCAACAGCAGTAATAATAGTAGTAGCAGTAGTAGTTATAGTAGCAGCAGCAGTAGCATAGTAGTAGTACTTGTAGTAGCAACAATAACAATACTAGTAGTTGTAGCAATAGCGGTAGTTGTAATCGAAGTAGTTGCAGTAGTAGTAGTAGTAGCAGTAGTCGTAGTAGTAGCAGTAGTAGGAGTAGGAGTAGTAGTAGTTGGAGTAGTAGTTGTTGCAGTAAGAGTAGCTGTAGCAGTAGAAGTAGTAGGAGTAGCAGGAGTAGTAGGAATAATAGTAGTAATAGTAGTTGTAGTAGTAGTATTGCTAGCCAAAGTAGTAGTAATAGTTGTAGTCATTGTTTTAGTTGTCATAATAGTAGTAGTAGTAGTTGTAGTAGTAGTAGTAGTAGTATTTATTATTATTATTATTAGTAGTAGTAGTAGTAGTATTTGTAGTAGTAATAGTAGTAGTAGTAGTAGTAGAATTAGTAGCAGAAATACTAGTAGTAGTAGAAGCAATGCTAGTGGTAGTAACAGTAGTAGTAGTGGTAGTAGTAGTAGAAGTAGTAGGAGGAGTAGATGTGGTAGTAGCAATAGTAGTAGTAGTAGGAGAAGTTATAGGAGTAGTCGTAGTAGTAGCAACAGCAGCAATAGTAGTAGCAGCAGCAGCAGTAGTAGTAGTTGTAGTAGCAGCAGCAGCAGCATAGAAGTAGCACTTGTAGTAGCAGTAGCAATAACACTAGTAGTTGTAGCAATAGCAGTAGTTGTAATCAAAGTAGTAGCAGCAGTATTAGTAGCAGTAGTCTTAGTAGTAGCAGTAGTAGGAGTAGTAGTAGTTGGAGTAGTAGTCATTGTAGTAAGAGTAGCAGTAGCAATAGAAGTAGTTGGAGTAGCAAGAGTAGTAGGAGTAATAGTAGTAATAGTAGTTGTAGTAGTAGTATTGGTAGCCAAAGTAGTAGTAATAGTTGTAGTAGTTGTTTTAGTTGTTGTAGTATCATTATTATTATTATTATTATTATTAGTAGTAGTAGTAGTAGTAGTAGTAGTAGTAGCAGTAGTCGTAGTAGAAGCAGTCGTAGTAGTAGCAGAATTAGTAACAGAAGTACTAGTAGTAGTAGAAGCAATGATGGTGGTAGTAAAGTAGCAGTAGTGGCAGTAGTAGTAGAAGTAGTAGGAGTGGTAGATGTGGTAGTAGCAATAGTAGCAGTAATGGCAGTAGTAGTAGTAGCAATAGTAGTAGTAGGATGAGAAGTTATTGGAGTAGTAGTAGTAGCAGCAGCAGCAGTAGTTGTTGTAGTAGTAGCAGCATAGCACTAGTAGTAGTTGCAGCAGCTGCAGCACTTGTAGTAGTAGTTGTTGTTTTTGTAGTAGTCGAAGTAGTAGTGGTAGTAGTAGGACTAGCAGTCGTGGTAGTAGTGCTAGTAGCAGCAGTAGTAGTAGTAGTAGTAGTAGTTGCAATAGTAGCAATAGTTGTTGCAGTAGTCGAAGTAGTAGTAGTAGGAGGATTTGTAGTTGTTGGAGTAGTAGTAGTTGTGGTAGTAGCAGTAGTAGTAGTAGTAGCAGTAGTAGCAGTAGTAGGAGTAGTAGGAGTAATAGTAGTAATAATAGTAGTTGTTGTATTAGTAGTCGTAGTAATAGTATTAGTAGGAGCAGTAGTAATAGTAGTAGTAGTAATTGTTGTAGTAGTTGTATTATAGTTGTAGTAGTAGTAGTAGTAGTATTTGCAGCAGTAATAGTAGTAGTAGTAGTAGAAGCAATGCCAGTAGTAGTAACTGTAGTAGTAGCGGCAGTAGTTGTAGTAGAACTGGTAGTAGTAGCAAGGTAGTAGCAATAGTAGTAGTTGTAGCAGAAGTAGTAGCCGTGCTAGTAGCAGCGGTAGTAGGAGCAGGAGTAATAGAAGTAGTTGTTGTTGCTGTAGTAGTAGAATTGTTAGTAGTAGCAGCAATTGTAGTAAAAGTAGTAGCCGAAGTAGCACTTGTAGTAGTGGTAATAGCAGCAACAGTAGTAGTAGAAGTAGTAGTAGTAGTAATAGTAGTAGTATTAGTAGTAATATTTGTAGTTGTAGTAGTATTAGGAGTAATAGCAGGAGTAGCAATAGAAATAGAAAGAGTTGTAGTAGCAGCAATAGTAGTATTAGTAGCAGTAGATGGGGCTGTAGTAGTTGTAGCAGTAGTATTAATAGTTTTAGGAGTAGCAGTAATAGTTGCAGTGGTAGCGATAGTAATAGCAGTAGTAGTAGTAATAGGCGTAGCAGTCGTTGCAGTAGCGATAGTAGGTGCAGTAGTAGTTGTTCCAGTGGAAGTGGTAGGAGAAGTTGTAGTAGTAGTAGTATTAGTAGTAGTAGCAATAGTAGTAGTAGCTATAGAAGTAGTAGTAAGAGAAGTTATAGTAGTCGTAGTTGTAGTAGTAGCAGCAGCAATAGTAGTAGTAGTATTTGTTGTTTCTGTTGTTGTTGTAGTGGTAGTAGTAGTAGTAGTAGCAGAAGTTGCAGCAGTAGTAGTCGTAGCAGTAGCAGTAGTACTAGTGGGAGTAATAGAGATAGTATTAGAAGTAGTTGTAGCTGTAGTAGTTCTAGAAGTAGTAGTTGCAGTAGAAGTAGTAGTAGTGGTGGCAGAAGTCGTAATAGTAGCAGCAATAGGAGTAGAAGGAGTAATAGTAGTAGTAGTTGTTGTAGTAGCAGTAGCAGTAGTAGTAGTCGTAGTAGGAGTAGTAGGAGCAGTAGGAGTACTAGTTGTAATAGTTGTAGAAGCAGTAGTATTAGGAGTAGTTGTAATAGTAGTAGTAGTTGTTGTTATTGTTGTTGTTGTTGTTGTAGTAGTAGTAGTAGTAATAGTACTAGTAGTAGTAGTAGTAGTAGTATTAGTAGGAGTAGTAGTAGTACTTGTAGAAGCAGTTAGTAGCAGCAGCAGAAGTAGTACTTTTGGTACTAGTAGTTGTAGAAGCAATACTAGTAGTAGTAACAGTAGTAGTGGAAGTAGTAGTAGTAGGAGTAGTAGGAGTAGTAGCAGTGATAGTGGCAATAGTAGTAATAGTAGTAGAAGTAGTAGTTGTACTAGTAGTAGTGGTAGGAGCAGCAAGGGTGGTAGAAGTAGTGGTTGTTGTTGTCGTAGTGTTATTATTAGTAGTAGCAGCGGTAGTAGCGGAAGTAGTAGCAGCATCAGCATATGTAATAGTAGTAGCAGCAACAACAGTAGTAGTAGTAGTAGTAGTAGTATTAGAAGTAGCAGTAGTAGTCGTCATGGTAGTAGTAGTAATAGTAGTAGTTCTTGTAACAGTAGTAGTAGTAGTTGCAGTAGCAGTTGTACTAGTGGAAGTGGTAGGAGGAGGAGGAGTAGTAGTAGTAGTTGTTGTTGTTGTTGCAATAGCAGTAGTAAATGCAGTAGTAGTTGTACTAGTAGAAGTGGCAAGAGTAGTAGTAATAGTAATATCTATTTTAGTAAAAGTATTAGTAGTAGTTGTTGTAGTTGTAGTAGTAGGTGAAATAGTAGTAGTAGCAGTTGTCGTAGTAGTAGTCATAGTAGTTGTAGTAGTAGTAGCAGTAATAGTAGTAATAGAATTTGTAGTGGTAGTTGCAGAAGCAACAGTTGTAGTAGGAGTATTTGCAATAGCAGTAGTAGGAAAGGTAGTCGCGGTTGTCGTATTAGCAGTAGCAGTAGTAGTACGAGAAGTAGTAGTGGTAGTAGTGGTGGTGGTGGTAGTAGTGGTGGTGGTGGTAGTAGTAGTAGTAGGAGCAGTAGCCGTAGTAGTGGTGATAGTAGTATTAAAAGTAGAAGTAGCAGTAGTAGTTGTAGTATTAATACTAATATTTGTAGCCGCAGTAGTAATCGCAATTGTAGCATTAGTAGTAGGAGTAAAACTATTGCTATTACTATAACTACTAAAACTACTATTACTAGTACTACAACTACTAGTAGCAATAGTGGTAGTTGTAATAGAAGTAGTGGTACTAGCAATAGTCATAGAAGTAGTCATAGTAATATTATAACTCGTAGTAGCAGCAGCAGTAGCTATAGTAGTAATAGTGGTAATAGTAGTAGTACTAATGGTCGCAGTTGTAGCAGTAGTAGTAGGAGTAAAACTGCTATCACAACAACAACAACTATTACTAAAACTACTACTACTTCTACTAAAACTACTATTACTACTATAGCTGCTGCTGCTACTACTACAATTACTTGTATGGCTACTACTACTAATACTAATGTTATTACCACTATTAATACTACTACTACTATTGCTACTCCTACTAATACAATTACTGTTACAACTGCAACTACTACTCCTACAACTACTGCAACTATACTACTACTGGTACAAAAACTATTATTACTACTACTACAACAACAACAACAACAACAGCTACTACTGCTACAGCTGTTGCGGCTACTGTAGCTACATCCACAACTGTCGCTACTATTGCTCTGCTGCTACTAGTACTCCCAATACTAGTGCTACTCAAACTACTACTGCCCCTACTACTATTACAATTGCTACACCTACTACCACTGCTACTACTACTATTGCTGCTACTAATACTATTACACTACTAATACTACTACTGCAACAACTACTACTACAACTATTATTACTACCACAACAACAACTACTACTCCTACTACTACCAGTACTCATACAACTACTGCTACTCATACTCCGACTCCTACTCTTACTCTGACTACTACTACACCAACTAGTACTACTACTACAAAAATTACTACTACAACAACAACAACTACTACAACTCCTACTACTACGACTGCTGCTACAAATACTGCTACCACTATGCCAACTATTACTACTTCTATTAAAACTCCTACTCCTACTCCCAGTACAACTACTACATCTCCTCCTCCAACTACAACTACTACTACTAGTAATACTACTGCAACTGCTACTACGACTACACCTCGTTTTACCCCTACTACTACTACAGCTACACCTACTACTATTACTACTACTCCTACTACTACTCCAACTCCAACTACTACGACTACTACTACTACTCCTCGTACACTTTCTACTGCTATTACTACACATACTGCTACTCCTACTCCTACTCCTCCTCCTCCTACTACTACTCCTACTACTACTCCTACTCCTACTCCTACTAGTACTCCTACCAATACTCCTACTCCTACTCCAACTACCTATACTATTACTACTACTACTACTGTGCCTACTCCTACTTCTTCTGCTACTACAACTACTACTACAACTACTATTACTACTACTGCTACTACTACTGCTGCTGCTACAACAACTACTTCTACTTCAACTACTTCTACAACTGATACTACTACTATTCAATATCTACTACTTGTAGTATTACTACTACTGCTACTACTACTATTGCTGCGACTACTATTATTGCCGCTGCCGCTACTACTACTACTACTACTGCAATTAGTACTACTACTCCTATAATTGCTACTACTACTATTACTACTACTTCTACTCCAACTACTACTACAACGAATACTAATGCTACTATTACTACTACTACAACTATCACTACTACAACTCTACTACTAGTTCTACGACAACTTTTACTACTAACGCTACTACTATTACTACCTCTACTACTGCTACTACAACTACACTACTACTATTGCTGCTTCTTCTTCTACTACTACTACTACTACACTACTAATTCTACAATTACTACCACTGATTCTACTACTACTACTCCTGCTATTACTACCACTACTACTTACGGCTACTAGATCTACTACTATTACTAGTACTAATACTACTAGTACTAGTACAAACACTACTACTACTACTTCTACAACGACAACTACTGCTACTACTCCTACTACTGGTAGTACTGGTACTACTACATCTACAACTGCTACGACTCCTACTTTTACAACAACTTCTACTTCTACTAGTCCCACGACTTCTGCAACTACTACCACTACAATTACAACTACTACTTTTATTGCTACTACTACTATTACTACTTGTACTGCTAATACTACTCATACTACGATTGCTATTACTACAACCACTACTATTGCTTCTAATACTACAAGAACTACTACTGCTACATCTCCAACTACTACTACTCCAACGACTTCTGCTACTGCTACCACTACAATTACAACTACTGCATTTACTACTACTACTACTATAAATACTACTACTACTATTAATACTACTGCTAATACGACAACTACTGTTACTATTGCTGCTACTGCTGCTATTTCTCCTCCCACTACAACTATTGCTGCTAATACTACTAGTGCTGCTACTTCTACATCTACTGCTACTCCTACTACTATTGTAACTACAACTATGACTTCTACGACTTCAACTACTCATACTGCTACTAATTTGCTACTCATCTTCCTCAAGATCTAGCTTCTCCAGGGCCACCGCCACTGTTGCTGTAGTAGTAGTATTAATGGATGTTAGATTTTTATAGAAAGTAACCACACTACCTTCTATTCGTACTCCCCCTTGCATCACCATTATCAAAGGGGGAAATCAGTGAGTTGGTTACTGAAATAACCAGACAATCAAGGCTTCTATTACAGCTATAATTACCCCTATTACTAGTACAACTACTACTCCAACTACTACTACTACTAAAACTACTGCTATTACTACTACTGCTACTATTACTACTACCACTACTACTACTATTTCTTCTACTACTACTTTTGCTTCTACTAGTACTACTACTGCAACTGTTACTAATACAAAAATTGCTACTATTACTACTACTACCACCACCTTTGCTACTACTTGTACTACTATTACTACAACTTATACTACCACTACTACAACTACTACAACTACTACTGCTACTGCCTCTACTACTGCGACTACTGCTACTACAACTACTAGCACTACGTATACTACACCTACTCCTACTCCAACTCCTACTCCTACTCCTACTACAACAACTACTACTACTATAATTACTACTAACTCCTAATACTCCTACTTCAATTACTACTATTACAACTATTACTACTGCTGCTGCTATTTCCACTACTACAACAACAACAACTACTACTACTATGACTTCTACTCTTGCAGCTACTACTACTCCAACTACTACTAATAGTACAACTACTACAGCTACCAGTTCTACTACAACTACTATTACTACTACTACTACTACTGCTACTTCTACTACAACTACTACACTACTACTACCTCTACAATTACTACTACTCTTAACTCTTACGACTACAACTACGACTACTACAACAACTACTACTACCACTACTACTACAACCAATCCTACTACAACTCCTACTACTACCAGTACAATTACAACTACTACTATTACAACTGCAAAAACTATTACTATATTACTACCCCTACTGCTAATACTACTCCTACTATTGTGACTATAACAACTACTACGACTACTTCTCCTTCAACTGCCACTACGACTATTATTACTACTACTACTACTACAACTACTACTGTTGTGCTACTGTTGGCTGTACTACTACGACTACAACTACTACTACTGCTACTAGCGCAACTACTACTATTACTACTACTTCTACAACTACTACTATCACTACTACTACTACTACTACTACTACTACTACTACAACTATTACTACTTCTGCAACTGCTACTACTACTACACTACTACTACAACTAGTACTACAGCTGCTCCTACTGCTACTATACTACGACTACTTCTACTACTACTTCTACTACTACTTCTACTGCTGCTACTACCACTACTATTACTACTACTAGTACTACTTCGGCTAGTACCTCTACTAATACTACTAGTCTGCTGGTACTAGTACAAATACTACTACTACTACTACTACTACTACTACTACTACTACTACTACTACCACTACTACTACATCTACAACTACTACTCCTCCTACTCTAACTATTACAACTTCTACTACTATTACTCCAACGAGTACTAGTACTACCACTACAATTACAACAACAACAACTACAAATACTACTACTGCTGGTGCTGCTACTATTACTACTCCTACTACTACTCCAACAATAACTACTACTACTACTTTTGCTACTTCTTCCACAACAACTACTACTAATGCTACAACTACTACTATCACGACTGCTACAACTCCTACCGAAACTACTACTACCACTACTAGTACTACTACTACTACTACTACTATTACAACTTCAACTACAACTTCTTCTACTTTTACTAATACTACCACTTCGATTACTACTACAACTATGACTGCTACTAGTACTAGTACAACTCCAACTCCTACTATAACAACTTCTACTACTACTACTCCTCCTACAACTACTCCTGCTGCTACCACTACAATTACAACTACTATTACTACGAATATTACTACTACTTTTACTACTACTACTGTTAATACCACTCCTACTACTATTACTATACTACTACTGCTGCTACTTCTTATACTACTACTACTATTACAACCTGTAGTGCAACTTCTACTACTTCAACTACTAATACTACTACTAACACTACTACTTCTATTACTACTAGAATAACCACTACTACTAGCACTACGAATACTCCGACTACTACTGCTACAACTTTTGCAACTACTACTATTGCTACTATTATTACTACCACTACTGCTACTTCTTCTTCTACCACTACTACTACTGTTGCTGCGACAACTACAATTGCTACTATTTCCACAACTACTACTTCTTCTGCTACTATTTCTGCTACTACTACAACAAACACTACTACTACTACTACTACTATCACAACTACAACTACAACTACTACTGCTAGTACAACGTATACTACGGCTACTCCTACTCAAACTCCTACTACTACTCCTACTACTACAACAACTTCTACTACTACTACTGCTACTATTGCTACTAACTCCTAATACTGCTACTTCTTCTACTACTACGAAAACTATTACTACTACTATGGCAACTACCATAACAACAACAACAACAACTACTCCTGCAGTTACTACTACTACTAATACTATTATAGTAGTGCTACTACAGCCACCACTTTTGCTACAACTACTACAAATAATACTACTACTACTACAAGTACTATCAGTCCAACAACTACAACTACTACCACTACTGCTACTACGACTACTGTGACTATTACTACAAATACTACTACTACTTCTGTTACTACTACTCCTACTCCAACTCGTACTCCAACTACCTCTACTAATACTACTACCACTGCGACTACTACTCCTACTACTACTACTACTATTACTAACCTGTATACTCAACCTACTACTGCTACTACCACCACCACTATTACAACTACTATAACTATTACTACTACTACTACAACTCCTAACACTCCTCCTACTACAACTACTGCTACTACAACAACTACTACTACAATTGCTATCACTACCACAACTACCACAACTACTACAAATACTACTACAACTGCTATTACTACTACTACTACTACTACTACTACTACAAGTACTACTACTACTACTACTTTTACTACTACTACTCCTACTGTTACTACTACTACTACTACTGCTGCTACTACTGCTACTACTTCTCTTACTCCTACTACTCCTACTACTCCTACTACTACTACTACTACTACTACTACTACTACTACTACTACTACTACTACTACTTCTATTACTACAAATATAACTAGTCTACAACTACTACTACTAGTACTACTACTACTGCTACTGCTACTACAATTGTTTCTACTACTATTGTTGCTGCTGCAACTGCTACTACTGCTACTGTTACTACTACTACTACTACTACTACAATTACTACCAATACTACTACATATACAAGTACTACTACTCCTACTACAACTACTACTCTTTCTCCTACTACAACGGCTGCTACTACTACTACTATTGCTACAACTACAACAAGTACTACTATTGCTACTACTAATACGACAACTACTACTGCTTCTATAACTGCTATTGCAACTACTGTTGTTGCTGCTACTACTACAGCTACACCTATGGCTACTAATGCTACTGCTACTAAATCTGCTACAACTTCAGCTACTGCTACTACTACAACAACAACAACTACTACTAGTAGTGCTAATACCACTACTAATAATACTACTAATGCACTACTACAGCTACAGCTACTCCTACTACAGATAATATTACTACTACTACTACTACTAGCCCTACTACTTCACATATAATAACTACTACTACAACTACTCATACTACTACGACAATAACTACTATTACTACTACTACTGCTACTCCTATTGCTACTCCTACTATTACTACAGTTGCTGTTGATGCTACTACAACTGCTACTACTGCTACTACTGTTACTATTGGTTCCATTTCTACTACTACTACAACTATTGCTACAACTGCAACTATTGCTACTACTGCAGCAACTTCTGCTACTACTACTTCTACTGCTACTTCTATTGCTATTACTGCTACTATTGTTCTACTAATACTGTTGCTTCTACTAATACTACTAATACTACTTCCACTACTATGACACTACTACTACTGCTGCTACCTATAATGTTGCTACTACTACTGCTGCTACTACTACTACTACTGCTACTCGTACTACTTCTTCTACTACGATCTCTCTTACTACCGCTACAACAACAACTACTACTACAGTTGCTATAATTGCTACGGCTACTCCAACTACGACTGCTACTACTACTGCTCCTACTACTCCCACTACAACTCCTTGTACTACTACTACTGCTACTACTTCCAATACTTCAACTACTACTGCTACTACCACTAGTGCTAAAACTACTACCGCTACTACAACTTCTACTAGGAATAGTACGACTGCTATTGGCATAACTGCTACAATAGCAACTACTACTACTTCTGCTATGACTACAACTACTACAGCTACAACTACAACTACTCCAAGTACTACTTCTACAACTACTACAACTGCTCCTACTACTCCTACTTCTACTGCCACTATTACTGCTCCTCCTCCTCCTCCAACTACTTCTCCTACTACTACGACAACTACCACTACTACTGCTGCTGCTAGTCCTTCTGCCACAACAGTTGCTACTATGACAACTATTTCCACTACTGCTGCTGCTACTACTACTACTAGCACTACTACTACTAGCGCTACTACTACAAGTACAACTATTGCTACTTATACTATTACAGCGGCTACTATTACTATTATTATTGCTGCAACTACTACTGCTACTACTACTACAGCTACTACTATTGCTGCTACTGCTACTACTACTACTATACTACCATTTGCGACCACTACTATTAGAAGTACTGCTACTATAGCTTTTAGTGCTTGCATTCCTACTAATAGTCATACTGCTGCAATTGCTACTACTCCTAACACTCTTCCTATTACTATTGCAAATACTACTAGTTCTACTACAACTATTACTTGAACTACTACTGCTGCTGCTTTGACTCCTATTGCCAATCCTGCAACTATGACTACTACAACTACTACAACTACTACTACAACCTCTACCACTATGGCTGCTATTACTACTACTACTCCTCCTACTCTCACTCATACTATCGCTACTAATACTGCTACCCTACTGCTACAACAACTCCTAATACAACTACTACCGATGCTACTACTACCACCGCTACTACAACAACAACAACAACTACTACTACTACTACTACTACTACTACTACTACTACTACTCCTATTGCTACGACAATTGCTACAGCTACTACTACTGCAACTATTGCTGCTGCTACTACTACTACTACAGCTACCACTATTACTACTACAACTACAAATAATACTATAGCTACTGCTACTACTGCTACTACTGCTACTACTAACACTACTACTACTATTGCTACTGCTACCACCACTACAACCTTTTCTATTGGTATTGTTACTACTACTAATACTGCTACAACTACTGCCATTGCTAATACTTCTACTACACCACTACCGCCACCACTACTACTACTGCCACTACCACTACTACTACTATTACTGCTACTGGTACTACTACTGCTAAAACTACCACTACTACACTTACTACTCTACTATTACTACAACTATGACTACTACTACCACTACCAATTACTACTGCTCCTATTACTACTATTATAACTATTGCCACTACTACTACTACCACTACTACTACAACTATTGCCACTACTGCAACAACTACTACTACTGCTAATACTGCTATTACACCACTACCGCCACCACCACTACCACTGCCACTACTACTGCTACTACTACTACTACTGGTACTACTACTGCTAGAACTACTACTACTACAACAACTACTGCAGCTATTACTACTACTATGACTACTACTACCGCTACCACAACTGCAACAACTACAACTGCAACTACTACTACTACTGCTGCAACATTTACTCATACTATTACTACAACAACAACTGCGGCTACTATTACTTACCACAACTAGTACTGCTACTACTGGAACTGCTGCTACTCCTTCTACTACTGCTGCTACTACTACTGCGACTGCTCTTACTACTACTACTTATACTACAACAACAATTACTACTTCTACTTGTATTTACTACTACTACTACTACTACTACTACTACTACATCAACAATAACTACTATTTCTACTAATCCTACTCCTACTACTACTGCTAATGCTCCTACTACTGCTACGGCTACTGCTAGTACTACTACTACTACTACTACTACTACTACTACTACTACTCGTACTACTACAATTACTACTACTACTCCGTCAAGTACCACTACTGCTACTAGTACACTACTGCTACTTCTACTACGACTACTACTATTACAACTACCACTCGACATATGACTAATCCAAATACTACAACTATAACTGAAACGTTTGCAACTATGGCTACTACTGCTACTACTGCTACTACTACTATTACTATTAGTACTACTGCTGCTACTACTATTGTTGTTAATGCCACTACCACAGCTTTTACTACAACCAAAACTTCTACTACCACTACTCCTTCTACTATTGCTATTTTTGCTCCTACTACTACTATCGCTACTGCTGCTGCTGTTACTATGACTACTGCTCCTGCTATTACTGCTACTACTGCTACTACTAGTACATCTGGTGCTACTGCTACTGCTACTACTCCTACTACGGCTATGGCTACTACTACCACTACTGCTACTACTATTTCTACTCCTACTACTACTACTACTGCTGCTGCTGCTGCTAGTACTCCTATTACTATTGCTACTGCCACTACTACTTCTACAACTACTATTGTTGCTGCTGTAATTTCGTCGACTATTACTACAACAACCACTACTGCTACTATTACTTACACTATTAGTACTGCTACAGCTGCTGCTACTACTCCTCCTACTACTATTGCTACTACTACTACCAATGTTGGTCCTATCTCTACTACAACTGCTACTACTGCTGCTCTTCTTTCTGCTACTACTACTGCTGCTACTTACTACTACTTCTACTATTGCTACTACTACCACAACAACAACAACCACCACTACTACTACAACTACTTATTACTACTACTGTTGCTACTACAACAACAACTACTACTACCACTACTACAACTACTATGACTTATTACTACTACTTCTGCTACTACTACTTCTACTGCTACCACTCCACATACTACTACTACTACTAATCCTACTATGACTAGTAATACTACTACTATTACTACAACATCTATAGCTACTACTTCCTCTACAGCTAGCAATTCTACTACAACTAATTCTACTGTTGCTGTAACTATTGCCACGACTACTATTGCTATTGCAACTGCTTCTACTGCAATTGCTACTACTGCGACTGCTACATTTGCAACAGTTATGACTCCTTTCGCTTTTAGTCCTACCACTACTACTACTGCTGCTAGTGCTACTACAATTACTTTTATTTTTGCAACAACTACTACTGCTACTACTACTACTACTACTACTGCTACCAATGCGACAACTACTACTACTACAGCAACAACCCCTACTACTTCTACTCCTACTACTACTACAGCTACTACTACAATTATTACTACTACAACAACAACAACTACAACTACTACTACGACTGCTACTACTACTACCACTAATGTTGCTACTGCAACTACTACTACAACTACTTCTTTTACTACTACTACTGCTGGAACTGCTGTAACTTCTACTAATACTACTACTATTGTAGCTACTGTTTCTACTACTACTACTTCTACTGGTACTACTGCTACTACTACTACAACTAATACTGTGACTACTAGTTCTGTCGTTGCAGGTACTACTACTATTACTTCTACTACAATAACAACAACTACTACTACTATCACTACTACTGCTACAACAACTACTACTATGGCTACTACTGCTGCTACTGCTGCTATAACTGCTAGTGCAACTACTAGGACTACTACTACTACCACTACTGGTACTACTGCTGCTGCTACTACTACTACTCCTCCTGCTGCTACTAGCACAAATACTACTACTACTACTACTACTATTTCTACTACAACTACTATGACTACTCTTTCTGGTACTACTCCTACAACTATTACAACTTCCGCTACTACTACTACTACCACAATTACTATCAGTAGTAGCAGTAGCAGTAGCAGTAGTATTAGGAGCAATAGTAGCAGTAGCAGTCCTGAAAATAGCAGTAGATGTAGTAATAGTAGTAGTAGCTGTAGTAGTAGCTGTAGTAGTAGTAGTACTGAAGTAGTTGTAGTAGTAGCTATAGTAGCTATAGTAGTCGCGGTAGTAGCAGTAGTAGTAGGAGTAGTTGCAGTAGCAGTTGCATTAGTTGCAGTAGCGCAACAATATTTGTAGTACAATTAGCAGTAGTAGTAGTTGGAGTAGTAGTTCTAGTAGTAGCAATAGTCGTAGTAGTAGTAGTAGTATTAGCAGCAGTAGTAGTAGTTGCATTAGTAGTAGTAGAGGTAGCAAGAGAATTACTAGTAGTTGTTGTAGAATTAGTAGTAGCAGAAGTGGCAACAGTAGTAGAAGAAGTAGTACCAAAAGTAGTTGTAGTAGTTATAGTCGCAATAGCAGTTGTAGTTGTAGTAGTAGCAGTAGTGGTAACTACTACAACTACCACTACTAGTGCAGCCATTTGTAGCAACAGTAGTAACAATAGAAGTAGTAGTAGAAACAGTAGTAGTAATACTACTAGTAGTAGTAGTAGCAGTAGTAGTCGCGGTAGTAGCAGTAGTATTAGTAATAGTAGTAGCAATAGAAGTAGCAGCAACAGCAGTAATAGTAGCACTACTACTATTACTATTACTACTGTTGCTGCTACTACTATTATTACTACTACTACTATTATTACTAGTAATTGTACTGTTATTACAACTCCATTAGTAGTGCTACTATTACTACTTCTACTACTTCTTCTACAACTCCATTAGTACTGCTACTATTACTACTTCTATTACTACTTCTACTACTTCTTCTACTTCTACTACTTCTACTACTACCATTACAACTACTATTGCTACTACGACTACTACTCCAACTCCTACTCCTACTACTGTCACTACAACTACAACTACTACTTCTACTTCTATTATTACTGCTACGGGTAGTACTAATACTACTACTACCACTGCTACTACAATTAGCAACTGCTACAACAACAACAACTACTGCTGCTACTACTGCTACTAGTCCTACTACGACAACTGCAGCTGCTAGCACTCCTACTATTTTTGCTCCTACTTCTACTGCTATTACGCCTACTACTACGAGAACTACTAAAGCTACTACTATTACTTACTACAACTACTACTACTACAACTCCTATTATTACTACTACTGCTACTACTACTACTACTACTACTACCACTACTACTACTACTACAGCTTATTACTACTACTTCTGCCACTACTACTGCAACTGCTACCACTCCGCATACTACTACTACAACTACTCCTACTATGACTAGTGCTACTACTACTATACTACTATAGCTACTACAACAACTACTACTACTACAGCTAGTACTCCTACTACTATTGCTACTGCTACTACAACAACTACAACTCCTACTGCTGCTACTGCTACTGCTATTACTTCTACTACTACAACTACTATTACTACTACTACTATTCTGACTACTACTACTACAACCACTAGTATTACCAATACTACTGCTTACGACTACTTCTACTACTACTACTACTACTATTTCTTACTATTACTATTTATTATTATTGCTACTACTCCACCTACTACAACTATGACTACTACTGCTACTGCTTCTAAAACTATTACTACTATTACCACTACTCCTACTATTTCAGTAGCCAAAACTACTATACTACTATTACCATAACAACAACAACAATTACTAAGACTGCTACTACTACAACTGCAACTACTACACAACTAAAAC
>RXID01015445.1:0-29810 GCA_005019695.1 Trichopus zeylanicus subsp. travancoricus
AGTAGCAGTAACAATAGTTGTAGTAGCAGCAGTAGCAGCTGTAGTAGCAGCAGTTGTTGTAGTAGTAGTGGAAGTAGTTGTGGCAATAGCAGCAGCATTTGCAGTAGTAGAGGTAGTAGTAGTAGTAGTAGTAGAAGTAGCAATAGGAGTAGTTGTAGCAATAACAGCAACAACAGCAATCGTAGTAGTTTGATAAGGGGTTGTAGTTGTTATTATGGGAAAAGTAGTTGTAGTGGTGGTCATAGTTATAGTAGTAATAGTAGTGGTAGCAGCAATAACAATTATAGTAGTAATAGTAGTAGTAGTAGTAGTAGTAGTCGTAGTAGCAGTCATAGTAGCAGTGATCGTTATTGCATCTAGAAAAATAGTAGTAGTAGCAGCAGTAGCAGCAGTAGCAGAAGGACTAGTGCTAATAGTAGCAGAAGCGGAAGTAATAGCAGAAGTACCAATTGTAGTAGTAGCAGTAGCAGTATTGTTGAAGTAGTAATAGTAGCAGTAGTAGAAATAGTAGTAGTATGAGTAGTATTAGTAGTAGTAGAAGTAGTGGTAGTAGTAGTAGTAGTAGTAGTAGTATTAATAGCCATAGTAGAAGTAGCAGTAGTAGTAGCAGTAGTAGTTCCTGTAGTGGTAGTATTAGTTGCAGCAGGAGAAACCACTGCACTAGTGGTAGTAGTAGTAGCGGTAGCAGAAGTAGTGGTAGCAGCAATAGTAGTCGTAGTTGTAGCAGTAGTAGTCGTAGTAGTAGTAGCTGCAACAGTAGTAGCAGTAGTCGTAGTACTGGTAGCAGCAACAGCTATAGTAGTTGTACTACCAGCATCAGTAGCAGTGGTAGTTGTAGTATAAGTAGTAGGACTGGCAGTAGTAGGAGTCGTCGTAGTAGAAGGAGCAGCAGTATTAGTAAAAGTAGCAGTTGTAGAAGTACTAGTAGTTAAAGGAGTAGTAGTTGTTGTTGTTGTTGTTGTAGTAGTAGTTATTGTAGTAGAAGTAATAGTAGTAGTTGCAACGGTCGTAGTAGTGGTGGTAGTAGCAGTAGTTGTAGTAATAGAAGTAGTAGTAGTAGTAGTAGAACTAGTATCCGTAGTAGTAGTAATAGTAGTAGTAGTAGTTGTTGTTGTTGTTGTTGTCATAATGGTAGCAATAGTTGGAGTAGTAGTAGAAGAAGTAGTAGTTGTAGAAGTAGTAGCAGTAGTACTAGTAGTGGTAATGATAGCAGTAGTTGTAGTAGTAGTAGCAATAGTAAAAGTAGTAGTAGTAGTAGTAGCAAGAGTGGTAGTAGATGTAGCAGTAGTAGTAATAGTAGTAGTAATAGCAGCAATAGTAGTAGTTGAAACAGTAGGGGTAGTAGTAGTAGTAGGAGTAGAATTAGTAGTTGTAGTAGTAGTAACAGCAATAGAATTTCTAGGAGTAGTACTAGTAGTAGTAGTTGTAGTAGTAGTAGCTAGAGTAGTACAAGTTCTAGTAGTATTAATAGTAGTAGTAGCAGTAGCAGTAGTAGTAGCAGGAGAAGTAGTAGTAGTAGAAGTCGCAGTAGTAATATTAGTAATAATAGTAGTGGTTGTAGTAGCAATAATAGTAGCAGTAGGAATAGTAGTAGTAGTAGTGATAGCAGTAGTTATGGTAGTAGCAATAACAGTAGTCGTAGTAGTTGTAGCAATAGTAGTAGCAACAACAGTAGTAGTAGAAGTAGTGGTAGTCATTATAGTTGTAGTTGGAGCAGTAGCAGGAGTTGTAATGGTAAAAGTAGCGGTAGTAGAAGTAGTAGTAGTAGTATTCGCAGTGGTGGCATAACTAGGAGTAGTAGTGCAAGAACTAGTAGCAGTAGTAGTAATAGTAGTAGTAGCAGTAGCGGTAGTCGTTGTAGCTGTAGTAGTAGTAGTAGAAGTAGTAGTAGGAGTAGTTGTAGGAGCAGCAATTGTAGTAGTAGTTGCGGTAGTAGCATTAGTCGTAGTAGCAATTGCAATTGTTGCAGCAGTTGTAGTAGCAATAGTAGTAATGCTAGCAATAGTTGTCATAGTAGTTGGAGTAGTATTAGGAGGAGAAGGTAGTATTAGTAGCAGTAGAAATAGTTGTTGCAGTAGTAATAGCAGTAGTAGTTGCTGTAGCTATAGACATAGCTATAGCAGTAGTAGTTATAGCAGTAGTTGTAGTAGTTGTAGTAATAGAAGTAGTAGTAGCAAAAGTAGTAGTAGTAGTAGTAACAGTCGTTGAAGTAGTTGTAGTAGTAGTACTAGCCGTTGCAGTCGTTGTAGTAGTAGTAGCAGTAGGAGTAGTAGTAGGAGAAGTAGTAGTTGTTGTTGTTGCTGGAGAAGTAGTAGTAGTAGTAGTAGTAGTAGTCAGAGTAATAGTTGTTATAGTAGTAGTACTAGTAGTAGTAGTAGCTGTATTTGTAATAGAAGTAGTAGTACTAGTAGTAGTAGCAAGAGTAGCAGTTGCAGCGGAAATAGTAGTAATAGTGTTAGTAATAGCGGTAGTAGTAGTAGTAGCAGTAGTAGCAGCAGTAGTAGTAGTAGCAGTCAAAGCAGTAGCAGCAGTAGTAGTTGGAGAAGTCATAGTAGAAGTAGCAGTGGTAGCAACAACAACAACAGTAGTAGTGGTAATAGTACCTGTAGCAGAAGCAATAGTAAGAGAAGTAGTAGTGGTAGGACTAGTTGTTGTAGTATTAGTAGCCATAGCAGTAGTAGTAGTAGTAGTAGTAGTAGTAGTTGTTGTTGTTGTTGTCATGGCAGTAGTAGTAATAGTAGCACTAGTAGTTGTAGTCGAAACTGCCGCAGTAGTAGTAGTAGTAAGAGTACTAGCACTAACACTAGTAGTTGTAGTTGTAGCTGTATTAGTTGCAGTTGTGGCGTTAGTAGCAGCTACAGTAGTAGCAGTAGCATTTGATGTAGTAATAGCAATAGCAGTAGTAAGGTTAGTAGCAGTCGCAGTAGTAGTACTTGTAGTAGTAGTAATAGTGGTGGTTCTAGTAGTAGTAGTAGTAATAGTAGCAGTAGAATCAATAATAGTAATAGTAGCAGAAGTAGTAGCAGCAGCAGCAGTAGTAGTAGTCACAGTAGTAGATGTAGTAGTAGCAGTTGCAGTAGTAGCATTAGTAGGAGAAGAAGAAGAGGGAGTAGTAGTATTAGTAGCAGAAGCAACAGTAGTAGTAGTTGCAGTCTCAGTAGTAGTAGTAGTAGTAGTAGTAGTAGTAGTAGTAGTAGTAGTAGTAGTAGTAGTAGTAGTAGTAGTAGTAGTAGCAGTAGCCGCATTACTAGCAGTAGCAGGAAGACTAGGAGTTGTAGTAGTAGTAGTAGTCGCAACGGTAGTAATAGTAGCAATAGTAGTAGCAGCAGTAGTAGTAATAGTAGTTGTAGTAGCAGTAATAGTGGCAGTGACAGTAGTTGTTGGAGTGGAAGTAGCTGTTGTAGTTGTTGTAGTCATTATAGTAGTGGTGGTAGTAGCTATAGCAACAATAGTAGTTGTAGTCATAGCAGAAGTAGCAGTAGTAGAAGAAGTAGTAGTAAAACTAGCAGTAGAAGTGGTAGTAATAGGACTAGTAGTAGCAATAGTTGTAGCAGTAGCATTAGTAGTAGTAGTGGTGATAGTAGTGCTAATAGAAGTAGTAGAAGCAATTGTAGTAGTGGCAGTACCAGTAGCAGTAGTAGTAGTAGTAATAGTAGTAGCAGTAGTAGTAGCAGCAGTAGTAGCAGATGTTGAAGTAGCAGTAATAATAGTTGTAGTAGAAGTAATAGTAGTAGTTGTTGTTGTTGTTGTAGTAGTCGTAATAGTACGAGAAATGGTAATAAAAGTATTAGTAGTAGTAGTAATAGCAGCAAAAGTAGTTCCAGTAGTAGTTGTAGTTGTAGCAGTAGTAGTACTAGTAATAGTAGTAGAAGTAGTAGCAGTAGTAGTAGGAATATGTTTAGGAGAACGAGCAGTAGCAGGAGTAGTAATAGTAGTAGTTATTGTAGTAGGAGTAGTATTTGGAGTAGCAGTAGCAGTAGCAATAGTCCTAGCAGTAGTAGCAAAATAGTAGTGGTAGCAGAAGCGGTAGGGGCAACAACTATAGTTGTAGTAGTAGTAGTAGCAATAGTAGTAGCAGCAGCAGCTGCAGCAACATCAGTAGTACTAGTTGCATTCTCAGTAGTAGCAGTAGCTGGAGCCATATTAGTGGCAATAGCAGTAATAGTAGTTGCAGCAGTAGTTGTGGAAGTAACAGTAGCAATAATAGTAGCAATAGTAGTAGCAGTATTAGTAGTAGTGCCAGTTGTAGTAGCAGTAGCAGCTACAGTCACTGCAGTTGTTTGAGTGGAAGTACTAGTAGTAGTAGTAATAGTGGTAGTAGTAGTAGTGCTAGTAATAGCTATAGTAGCAATAGTAGTTGTAGTAGTAGTCGTAGTAGAAGTAGTAGTAGCAATAGTATCAATAGTAGTAGTGGTAGTAATAGGACTAGTGGAAGTAGTGGCAGCAGTAATAGTCATAGTAGTACTAGTAGACGTAGTAGCAGTAGCAGTAGTAGTAGTTGAAGCAGTAGTAGCTGATGTAGAAGTAGCAGTAATAGTAGTAGTAGTTGTTGTTGTTGTTGTTGTTGTTGTATTAGTAGTTGTAGTAGTAGTAGCAGTAGAACCAAAAGTATTAATAGTAGCAAAAGTAGTAGTAGCAGCAGTAGTAGTAGTCGAAGTGGTAGACGCAGTAGTAGCAGTTGCAGTAGTAGTATTAGTAGGAGAAGTATAAGGACTAGTAGTATTAATAGCAGCAATAGCAACAACAGGAGCAGTAGAAGTTGTAGTAGTAGCAGCAGCAGGAGTGGAAGTAGTAGCAGTAGTAGTTGTAGTGGTAGTAGTAGTGGTCGTAGTAGCGATAGCAACAACAGTAGTTGTAGTAGTAGCCGTAGCAGAAGAAGTAGTAGTAGAAGTAGCCGTAGTAATAGTAGCTATAGTAGTATTGGTAGTAATAGGACTAGTAGTAGCAGTAGTAGCAATAGTAGTCATAGTAGTACTAGTAAAACTTGTAGCAGCTATTGTAGTAGTAGCAATAGCAACAGCAGCAGTAGTAGTAGTCGTAGTAGTAGTAGTAGTAGTAGTAGCTGATGTTGAAGTAGTAGTAGTAATAGTAGTAGCAATAGTAGCAAAAGTAGTAGTAGTAGTAGTAGTAGTAGTAATAGTTGTAGGAGTAGTAGCAGTAGTAGTAGTGGTAGTAATCATAGTAGTAGAAGTAGTGGTAATAAGAGTAGCAGTAGTTGCAGCAGTAGTAGTAGCAGTAGTTGCAACAGTAGTAGCAGTAGTAGCCGATGTAGTAGGAGCACTAGCTATAGTTGTAGCGATAGTTGTATCAGAAGTAGTAGTAGTAGCAGTAGTAGTATTACTATTAGTATTAGTAGTAGTAGCATTAGTAATAGTAGTATTGTAGTAGTAGTATTAGTAGTTGTAGCAATAGTAGTACTAGTATTAGTAGTGGGAGTAGTAGTAGAAGTAGCCATTGTACAAGTAGTTGCAGTAGTTGTAGTAGTAGTTGCACTAGTGGTAGTTGTAGTAGTAGGAGTAGTAGCAGTAGTAGTAGTAGCTATAGCAGCAACTTTAGTAGCGGTAGTAGTAGCAGAAGTAGTAGCAATAGAAGTAGTAGTAGCTATAACAACAACTTTAGTTGTGGTAGTAGTCGTAGCAGAAGTAGTAGCAATAGAAGTAGTAGTAATAATATTAACAGTAGTAGTAGTGGGAGTAATAGGACTGTTAGTAGCAATAGTAGTAGCACTAGTAGTAGCAGCAGTAGTGGTTGTAGTTGTACTAGTAAAAGTAGGAGCAGCTATTGTAGTAGTAGCAGTAGCACCAGTAGTAGTTGTAGTGGTAGCAGCAGTACTAGCAGATGTAGAAGTAGCTATAATAATAGTAGTAGTAGTAGTAGTATTAGTAGTAGTAGTAGAAGTAGTGGTAATAGGAGCAGTAGTATTAGTAGTAGTACTAATAGTAGCAATAAAAGTAGCTGCAGTAGTAGTTGTTGAAGTAATAGTAGTAGTACTAGTAATAGTAGCAGAAGTAGTAGGAATGGGAGTAGTAGTAGGAATAGGTGTAGGAGGTGTAGTAGTAGGAGGAGAAGTAGTAGTAGTAGCAGTAGCAGTAGAAATAGTAGTAGTTGTAGTAGGAGAAGCATTAGGAGTTGCAGTAGGAGTAGCTATAGTACTAGCAGGAGTAGCACTAGTAGTAGCAGCAATTATAGTGGTTGTAGTAGTAGTAGCAGTAGCAATTGTCGTTGTAGCAGTAATAGTAATAGTACTAAAACTACTGCTAATAGCAGCAGTAATAGTAGCAATAGTAGTAGTAGTTGCAGTAATAGAAGTAGTAGGAGGATGAGGAGGAGTAGTAGTAGCAATAGTCTTAGTAGTAGGAGTAGCAGCAGTAATACCAGTAGAAGTAGTGGCATTAGTAGTAGTAGTAGTACTAGCAGTATCAGAAGTTGTAGTAGTAGTAGTTGTTGCAGCAGCAGTAGTAGTAGGAGAAGAAGTAGTTATTACTGCAGGAGAAATAGTTGTAGTAGTAGAAGCAGTAGTTAAAGCAGTACTACCAATAGTAGTTGTAATAGTATTAGTAGCAACATTATTACCAGTAGCGGCAAAAGTAGTAGTAGTACTTGTAGTAGGAGCAGTTGAAGTAGCAGAAGACGTAGCTGTAGTACTAGTAATAGCAGTAGTAGAGGCAATCGCAATGGTAGTAGCCACAGTAGTTGTTGTAGTTATGGCAGTTATAGGAGAAGTAGTACTAGTAGGAGCTGTAGCAACAGCAGTAGTATGAGTTGTAGTAGCGTTAGTAGTAGTTGCAGCGGCGGCAGTACTAGTAGCAATAGCAGCAGTAGTAGTAATAGTACTTATTGTAGAAGTTGTATTAGTAGAAGCAGCAATATTAGCAGTAGAAGAAGTAGCAGCAGTAGTCGTAGAAGCAGTAGTACCAGCAGCAGCAGTAGTAGTAATAGTTGTAGCAAAAGGAGTAATAGTAGTAGTAGGGGTAGTAGCAATAAGAGTTGTAGCAATAGCAGCAGCAACTCTAGTAGTAGTAGTAGCAACAGTAGTTGTAGTGTAGTAGTAGTAGTAGTCGTGGTAATTGTAGTAGAAGTAGAAGAAGAAGTAGTAGTAGTAGTAGTTGTTGTTGTTGTAGCTGTAGTAGGAGTAGTAGTAGTAGTACTAGTTGTTGTAGTATTAGCAGTAGTTGTAGTAGAAGTAGTAATTCTAGCAGTTGGAGTAGTAGTAGTAGTAGTAGTGGTGGTTGTAGCAGTGGTAGTAGTAGTAGAACTAGTTGCAATAGTAGTAGTAGTAGTAGAAGTAGCAAAAGTTGTAGCAGTAGTGCTAGTAATTGTAGTAATAGAAGTCCTCACAATGGTAGTAGTAGTAGTTATAGGAGAAGTAGCTGCAACAGTAGCAGTTGTACTAGTTATAGTAGTATTAATAGTAGTAGTAGCAGTAGCAGTAGTAGTCGCAGCAGTAGTAGTCGTACTAGTAGCAGCAATCATAGTAGTGGTAATAGTAGTTGTCGTAGTAGTCTTATTTGTAGTAGCTGCAATAGTAGCAGTATCTATCGCAGCAATAACAGTAGCAGGAATAGTAGTAGCAATTGGAGTAGTAGTAGTGCTAGTAGTAGTAGCTGTAGTAGTAGTAGCAGTAGGAGTAATAGTCATAGCAATAGTATTATTAATAGTAGTAGACATAGTAGTAGCAGTAGTAGTAGGAGTAGCAATATTGGTAGTAGCAAAAGTAGTAGCAGTAGTGGTTGTAGAAGTAGTTGTCATGGTAGTAGTAGTAGAAGTAGAAGTAGTTGTTGTAGTAGTAGTACTAGTAGTCATAGTTGTAGTAGTACTAGTAGTAGTAGTTGTAAGAGTAGTAGGAGTAGCAGTAGTCGTAGTAGATGTCATAGTAGCAATAGTAGAAGTAGTAGTAGTTGTAGTAGTAGTAGTAGTTATTGTTGTTGTTCCAGTAGTTGTAGTTGTAGTAATTCTAGTAGTCAGAGCGGTAGTTATAGTAGTAGCAGTGGTAGTAGTCCAAGTAGCAGTAGTAGTAGTAGTACTAGTAGTCATAGTAATATTTGTAGTAGTAGAAGTAGTAGCGGTAGTAGTAGCTGGTGTATTACTCATAGTGGTAGTAGCAGTAATAGTAGCAAATATAGTATTGTCATAGTAGAGCTAGGAATAGTAGTAATAGTCATAGTCATAGTAATTGTAGAAGTAGTAGTTGGAGTATCAGTAGTAGTAGCGATAGTTGTAGTAGTAGAAGTAGTAGTAGTGATTGTGGTAGTAGCAGTAGTAGTTATAGAAATAGTAGTACTAGAGCTAGCAGTAGTAGTAATAGTAGTAGTAGCAAGAGTAGTATTAGTAGTAGTAGTAGCTACAGCAGCGGTAGCAAAAGTAGCATTTATAATAGTAGTAGTAGTAGTAGTAATAATAATAATAATATTACTAGTAGTAATAATAGTAGTAATAGTATTAGTAGTAGCAGCATCAGGAGTAGTAGTCATACTAGTAGTAGTATCAATAGCAGCAGTAATAGTAGTAGTAATAGTAGTTGTAGTAGTAGTAGTAGAAGTAGTAATATTAGGTGTAGTAGAAGTAGTCGAAGTAATAGTAATAGAAGTAGTAGTAGTAGTAGTAGTAGTAGTTGTAGTAGTAGTAGTCGTAATAGTGGTAATAGTAGTAGAAGTCGTAATAGGAGAAGTCGTACTAGTAATAGGAGTTGTAGTAGTAATAGTTGTAGCAGTAGCCATAGCAGTAGTGGAAGAAGTAGTAGTAGCAGTAGTAGTAGAAGTAGTAGTAGTAGGAGTAGCAAAAGTAGCTACGGTAGTGATAGAAGCAGTAGTTGTAGCAACAGCAGCAGCAGCAGCAGCAACAGTAGTAGTAGAAGTAGTAGTATTTGTAAAGCAAAAGTAGTAGTGGCAATGGTAGTAGCAAAAGTAGTAGTAAGGGTAATAGTAGTAGTTGTAGTAGTAGTATTTGTAGTAGTAGTTGTAATTGGAGCAGTAGTAGCTGTAGTTGCTATAGTAGTTGTTGTAGTAGTAGTAGCAGTTGCAGCACTTGCACTAGCAATAGTAGTAGTGGTAGTTTTAGCATTTGCAGTAGTTGTTATAATGGCTGTAGTAGTTGTAGTAGTAGTAACAGTAGAAGTAGTTGTAGTAGTCGTAGTTATACTTGCAGTAGCAGCAGCAGTAGTAGCTATAGTGATAGAAGAAGTAATAGTAGTAGCAGCAATAGTAGGAGCAGTAGTAGTGGCAATAGTTGGAGTAGTAGTAGCAGTCATATTTGCGATAGCGTAGTTGTAGTAGTAGCAGTAGTTGCAGCAGCTGTTGTAGTAGGTGTAGTAGTTGTTGTTGTTCGTGTAGTAGTAGTAGTAGTAATTATAGTTGTACAAGTTGTAGCAGTAGTTGTAAAAGTAGCAATAGCAATAGCTGTAGTAGCAATAGTAGTAGCAGTAGTAGTAGTAATTGCGTTAGCAGTAGCAGCAATTGTAGTAGTCGTAGCAGAAGTAGCCATCGCCGTAGAAGTAGTAGCAGAGTAGTACCAGCATAAGTGATAGTAGCAATAGTAGTAGTAGTCGAAGTAGTAGTAGTAGTAATGGTGGTGGTGGTGGTGGTAGTAGATGTAGTTGTACTAGTAGCAGTATTAGTAGTATTAGTAGAAGTGATAGTAGTAGTGGTAGATGTAGTATTAGGCGTAGTAGTAGTAGTAGTGATAGTAGGAGTTGTTGTAGTAGCTATAGGCGTAGTAGTTGTAGTAGTTGTAGTAATAGTAGTAGAAGTAGGAGTTGTTGTAGTGGTCGCTGTAGTAAAGGTAGTAGTAGCTGTAGTTGTAGTTGTTGTAGTAGTAGGAGTAGTAGTAGTAGTAGAAGTAGTTGCAGTAGCAGCTATAGTAGTAGTTGTGTTAGTAATAGTGGTAAAAGTAATTATAGTAGAAATAGTAGTATTTGTAGTATTTGTAGTTGTATTACTAGTAGTAGTCGTAGCTATAGTAGCAACAATACGACTACTACTACCGCTAGAACTACTAATCCTACTACAATTGTTACTCCTACTACAAGTATTACTACTACTTTTACTAGTATTACTACTACTACTAATAATAATAATAACAATACAACTATTACTTCTACTACTATTGCTACTACTAATATTACTACAATAATTACTATTACTTCCACAACTACAACCACAGCTACTACAATAAGTATGACTACTACTGCTGTTACTACCACAACAACTACTACTATGACTACCGCAACAACTACTACAACTCCTACTACCACTAGTACTAGCCCTACAACAACTACTACTACTCCTACTACTACTATTACTACTACTAATACTACTACTACTACTATGACTACTACTATTACTCGTACTGCTACAACTACTACTCGTACTACTACTCTACTACATCTACTACCTCTACAACTATTACTACTGTTACTACTACTACTTCTAATACTACTACTACTACTGCTACTACTACTACTAATACTGCAACTACTGCTATAGCTACAGCTACTACTACTACGGCTGCTACTAGTACTAATACTTCTATTACTACTACTACTACTGTTGCTTCTACTACCACTACGGCTACTACTACTACTACTACTAAACTACTAACTACTGTTGCTACTAAATACCCATACACAACTTCAGCTACGATTACTACTATGACTATTACAACAACAACAACTACTACTATTGCCACTGCAACAACTACTAGTACTCACTACTACAACCACTACTACTATGACTACTACTACTACTACTACACATACTACTACTACTACCACTACTACTACTACTTCTACTACTACTACTACTACTACTACTAATACTACTACACTACTACTACTACTACTACTACTACTATTACTACTAATATAATTACAACAACTACTACAATAACTACGACTAATACTACTACAACAACCACGACTAATGCCACTACAACTATTGCGACTACTATAGCAACCACAACAGCTACTAGAACAACTACTACTGTTACTGATGCTGCTACTATTCCTACTAATACGACTACTACTACCACCAATGCTACTTCTACTACTACTACTACTGCTACTTCTACTACTACTATTACTACTACTACTACTAATACTAATAATAATAATAATAATAATAATAATAATACCAATAATACTTCAACAACTACTACTATAACAACTACTACTACTAGTACTCCTACTACTAGTACTGCTACTACTGCCACGGCTACTACCATCACAGCTACTGTTACTACTACTACTACAACAACAACAACAATAATTACTAATATTACTACTATTACTTCTCCCACTACTACTATGACTACAACTACTTGTACTCCTACTAATGTTACTACTTCCACAACTACTACAATTACAACTATTGCTAAACACTCCAACTACAACTGCTACTATTACTACAATTATGACAACTACACCTATGACTACTTCTATTACTACTACTACCACTACAATAATTATTACTATGACTGTTGTTATTATTATTATTATTACTACTACTACTACTACTGCTGCTGCTGTTACTGTTATTATTACTGCTGTTGCTGCAACTACTATTATAACTACTACTTTTACTGCTACTATCACTATTACTACTAATACTATGACTACTACTACTATTGCTATGATTTCTACTACTACTTCTCCTATTACTACTATTTCTACTACTACAGCTACTACTACTACTACTACTACTACAACTACAACTCATACAATAACTCATATAACTAAACCAACAACTCCTACTACTACAACAACTACTACTGCTACTGCTACTGCTACTTCTACTACTACTACTATTACTACTGCTACTACTACTACTACTACTTTGGCTCCTACTACTACTCCTACTTCTACTACTACGCCTACCGCTACTTCTACTACTCCTACTACTACTATTGCAACTCCTACTACTACTTCTACAATTACTACGGCTACTACTTCTGCTACTACTACTACTACTACTACTACTACTACCAATACTACAACTACTACTACTACCACTACGACTACTACCTCTACTACTACTACAACAACTACTACTACTTCTTCTACTGCTACTTCTACTACTACTGTTACTATTATTGTTACTACTGCTGCTGCTGCTGCTACCACTTGTTCTGCAACTACTACTACTACAACTACAAATGCTACAACTACTTCATTTTCGACTACTTGTACTACTACTACTACTACTACTAATGCTACAACTACTACTACTCAAGCAACTACAACTTCTGCAACAACAATAACGACTGCTACTACTGTTGCAGTAGCTATTGCAGCTACTACAACTACTACTGCGACTGCTGCTCCTACTGCAACTGCTATTACTACTACTTCTGCGGTTGGCACTCCAACTACTATTACTTCTATTACAACTACTACTGCTACTACTACTTCTACTATTACCACTACTACTACTACTAATTTTACCACTACAACTTCTACTAGTACTACTACTTTGACTACAACTACTATTACGACAGTAATAACAAAAATAATAACAACAACAACTACTACTACTACTCTTGTGACCACTAATAGTGTTACTATTACAACAACTTCTACTGCCCTATTGTGACTACAGCAACTACTAGTTCTACTACTACAACAACTACTACTAATACTACTACTACTACGACTGCTATTCTTTCTACTACTACAACTACTACTCCTCCTCCTCCTGCTACCACTACTACTAAAACTACTTTTACTACAGCAACTACTACAACAACAATAACTATACTACAACTCCTGCTATTGCTACTAATATGATTACTACTACCAATACTACCGCAACAACTACTACTACTACTACAACTAGTCCTATAACTGCAACTATTACTACTACTACAACTACTACTACTACTTACTACTACTGCTACAACAACCACTACTGCTACTAATACCACTACAACTACTACTAACACCACTGTGACTACGGCTACTAATGCTGCTACTACTACTACTACTACAACCACTGCTACTGCTACTACTACAACTTCTACTACTATAACTACTACTCCTACTATAGCTGCTACTACTACCACTACTACTCCAACTACACTAGTACTACTACTCCAACTACATCTGCTACCACAACTGCCGCTAACACTACTTCTACTACTACTATTACGACTACTACTATTGCAACTACTACTACTCCAACTACTACTAATGCAACTCGTACTGATTCTACTGCTACTGCTATTACTCCTACTGCTACTACAACTACTACTAGTACTACAACAACTACTACTACTTCTACTACTACTAGTACAACTACTTCTCCTACTGCTGCTGCTGCTACTTGTACTCCAATGCCTAATCATCCTACTACTACTACTACTACTACTTCTACTACTACTACTACAACTACTACTCCTTCTCTTACTTCTACTACTACAACTAGTTCTACAACTGCAACTATTACTACTACTACTATAGAAACTAGCACTACTGCTACAACTACTACTACCACTACTACAACTACTACTACTTCTACTAGCATTCCAACTCTTACTCCTATTACTACTCCTTCTACTACGTCTACTACTGCCACTCCTACTACAACAACAACAACAACAACGACTACTGCTACTACTACTACTACTAATGCTACTACTGCAACTACCACAATTACTGCTGCCATTACTACCACTACTATTACTTCTACTACTACTACTACTCCTACTACTACTGATGCTACTACTCTTACTACTCCTATAACTACTGTTGCTACTACAAATACTACTACTACTGTTGCTACTACTACCACTACTCCTACACCTATTACTACTAGTACTACTACTACAACTACTACTAGTACTACTATTACTTCCACTACTACTATTATTACTAGTAATGCTTCTACTACCGCTGCTACTACTACTCCTACTTCTAGTACTACTTGTACTACTAGTTTTAGTACCAATACTACTACTACAACTACAACAACAACAACAATAATAACAACAACTACTACTACTACTATGACTACTACTACTACTACTCCTACTTCTGCTACTGCTAATACTACTACAATTGCTACTAATACTAGTACTACTACTATTGCTACAACTACTACTAGTAGGATTACCTGTTGCACTAGCAATTGAAGAAGTAGTAGGAGTAGCAATAGTAGCAGAAGTATCATTAGTAAAAATAATAGAAGTTACAGTAGCAGCAAAAGTTATTGTAATACTAGTAGAAGTAGCATAAGTAGTAATAGTAGCAATAGTAGTAGTTGTAGTAAAAACAGTAGTATTAGTAGTATGAGCAGTAGTTATCATAGTAGCGACAGTACTAGCTAGTAGTAGTAGCTATATTAAAAGTTATAGTAGTGGTTTTAGGAGTAGTACAAGTTGGATTAGTTGTAGCAGTAGTAGTAGTAGCAGAAGTCGTAGTGGAAGGAGAAGTAGCAGTAGTAGTAGCAGCAACAACAATAGTAGTGGTAGTAGTAGTAGCAAAAATAGTAGTAGTATCAATAGAAGTAGTACGCTAGTAGGAGTAGCAGTACTAATAGTCGTAATTGAATTTCTACTACTAGTAGTAGTAGTGGTAGTTGTTGTCGTTGAAGTAGTAATAGTAGTAGTAGTAGCACCAATTGTCGTAGTCGCAGTAGCATTTGTAGTAGTAGTTGTAGTACTTGTTGTAGTAGTTTTAGTAGTTGTAGTAGCAATAGTAGTAATAGTAGCATTAGTAACAATAGTAGTAGTAGTTGTTGTTGTTGTTGTAGTAGTAGTAGTTATTGTAGTTGGGGTAGTAGTGGTAGCAACCATAGTCTTAGAAGTTGTATTAGGAGTAGGAGAAGTAGTTATAGATGTAGTAGTAGTAGTAGTCGCAATAATAATAGCGGCAGCAGCAGCAGTACTAGTAGTAGTTGCTTTAGTTGTAGTAGTAGTAGGAGGAGGAGGAGGAGTAGTGGCAGTAGTAGTAGTAGTAGCAGTAGTAGCAGTTGAGGGTTGAATAGCAGTAGCAATAGTAGTAATAGTAGTAGTAGCTGCACTACTAGTAGCAGTTGCCATGGTAGCAGCAGTAATAGCTATAATAGTAATAGTAGGAGCAGTTGTAGTAGTAGTAGTAGCAGTAGTAGTTGTAGTAGTAGCGATAGTAGTTGTAGTAGCAGTAGTAGTAGTAATATTAATAGTAGTAGCAGTAGCAATTGTCATACAAGTAGTAGTAATAGAAGTAGTAGTAGAAGTATTAGTAGGAATAGTAGTAGTTGTACTAGTAGTAGTAGTAGTAGCAGTAGTAGCAATTGTAGTAGTTGTAGTAGTTGTTGTAGTAGTTGTAGTAGTTGTAGTAGTAGTAGTTATAGGAGAAGTAGCTGCAACACCTGTAGTTGTAATAGTTGTAGTATTATTAGTAGAAGCAGCAGCAGCAACAGTAGAAGTAGCAGTAGTAGCAGTCGTAGGAGTAATAGTAGTTGTTGTAGTATTAATAGTAGTTGTACTAGTATTATTAGTAGTAATAGTAGCAGTAGTAGTAGTAGTAGCAGTAGTTGCAGTAGTAGCAGTAGCTGTAATAGCAGTAGCAATTGGAGTAGCAGAGGAGCTAGTAGTTGTAGCTGCAGTAATAGTCAGCACAGTAGTACTATTAGTAGTAGTAGTAGTAGTGGTAGTACAACTAGTAGTTGTGGTAGTAGTAGTAAAAGTAGTAGTTGTTGTAGTAGTAGTACTAGTAGTCTTAGTTGAAGTAATAGTAGTAGTAGTTGTTGTAGGAGTAGCAGGAGTAGTAGTAGTCGTAGTAGATGTCATAGTAGTAGTAGTTGTTGTTGTAGTAGTAGTAGGAGTAGTAGTAGTTGTTATTTTTGTTGTAGTAGTAGTAGTTGTAGTAATTCTATCTGTCAGAGCAGTAGTAATAGTAGCAGTAGTAGTAGTAGTAGTAGTAGTAGTCATAGTAATATTTGTAGTAGTAGAAGTACTAGGAGTTGTAGTAGCAGGTGTATTACTTATAGTGGTAGTAGGACTAATAGCAGCAAATATAGTATTGTCATAGTAGAGTTAGTAATAGTAGTAATAGTCGCAGTCATAGTAATTGTAGAAGTAGTAGTTGGAGCAACAATAGTAGTAGCGGTAGTTGCAGTTCTAGCAGTAGGAGTAGTGATTGTGGTAGCAGCAGTAGTACTAGCAGCAGTAGTAGTTGTAGAAATAGGAGTAGTACTACTGTCGATGGTGGTAGTAGTAGTAGTTGTAGCAGGAGTAGTATTAGTAGTAGTAGTACTGGAAGTAGTAGTAGTAGTAGCTGTAGTAGTAGTCGAAGTCATAGTAATAGTAGTAATAGTAGTAGTACTTGTAGTAGTAGGAGGAGAAGTAGTAGTAGTAGTAGCTGTAGTAGCAATAGTAAAAGTATCATTAATAGTAGTAGTAGTAGTAGTAGTAATAATAATAATAATAGTATTAGTAGTAGTAGTAGGAGCAGCATCAGGAGTAATAGTCATACTAGTTGTAATATCAACAATAGCAGTAGCAGTAGTAGTAATAGTAGTTGTAGTAGTGGCAGTTGTAGTAGAAGTAGTAGTTGCAGGTGTAGTAGAAGTGTTAGAAGTTGGAGTAGTAGAAGTAATAGTAGTAGTAGTAGTAGTAGTAATAGTAGTAGTGGTAGTAGTAGTAGTAGTAATAGTTGTAGAAGTCGTAATAGGAGTAGTAGTACTAGTAATAGGAGTTGTAGTAGTAATAGGTGTAGCAGTAGTAGAAGTAGTAGTAGAAGTAGTAGTAGCAAGAGTAGCAAAAGTAGCTATAGCTATAGTTGTAGCAGTAGCACTGGAAGTGGAAGTAGTAGCAGCAGTAGCAGTAGGAAAAGTAGTAGTTGGAGTAATAGTAGTAGTAGTAGTAGTAGCTGTAATAGTAGTAGTAGTTGAAGAAGCAGTAGTAGTAGCGGTATTTGTCGTAGTAGTAATAGTTGGAGTAGTAGTAGTAGCCGCAGTAGTAGCAGTAGTTGCTAAAGTAGCTATAGTAGTAGTTGTGGTAGTAGTAGCAGTTACAGCAGTTATAGTAATAGCAGTAGTTGCTGAACTAGCTATAGTAGTAGTGGTGGAAGTATTAGAATTTACAATATTTGTCGTAATAGTAGTAGTTGTATTAGGAGTAGTAGTAGTAGTAAAGTAGAAATACTAGTACTAGTCATAGTTGTAGTTGTTGAAGCAGTAGTAGTAGTAGCTATAGTGATAGAAGTAGCAGTAGCAGTAGCAGAAGTAGTAGGAGTTGTAGTAGTGGCAGTAGTTGGAGTAGTAGTAGAAGTCGTATTCCTGGTAGTAGTAGTTATAGTTGTAGCAGTAGTTGCAGTAGTAGTTGTAGTTGGTGTAGTACTTGTTGTTGTTCGTGTAATAGTAGTAGTAGTAGTAGTAGTTATAGTTGTAGTACAAGTAGTAGCAGTAGTTATAAAAGTAGTTGTTGTTGTTGTTGTAGAAGTAGTAGTAGAAGAAGTAATAGTAGTAGTAGCAATAGCTGTAGTAGAAGCAGTAGTATACTTGTAGTAATAGCGTTAGTAGTAACAACAATTATACTAGTAGTAGCAGAAGTAGCAATAGCAGTAGAAGCAATAGTAGACTAGTACCAACATATGTTGTTGTAGCAATAGTAGTAGCAGAAGTAGTAGTAGTAGTAGTAGTAGTAGTAGTTGTAGTAGCAGCAGATGTAATAGTAATAGTAGCAGCAGTAGTTGTAGTAGTAGTAGAAGTGGTAGTAGTTGTGGTAGACGTAGTATTAGCTATAGTAATAGTAGTAGTAGTGATAGTAGGAGGTGTAGTAGTAGCTGCAGGGGTGGTTGTTGTAGTAGTTGCAGTTATAGTAGTAGAAGTAGGAGTAGTTCTAGTGGTCGCTGTAGTAAAGGTAGTAGTAGTGACAATAGTTGTAGTTGTTGTTGTAGTAGTAGTAGTAGGAGTAATAGTAGTAGCAGAAGGAGTATTTGCAGTAGTAGCTATACTAGCAGTATTAGTAATAGTGGTAAAAGTAATAATAGTAGGAATAGTGGTATTAGGAGTAGTTGTAATAGTATTACTAGTAGTAGTCATAGCTGTAGTAGCAACAATACGACTACTACTACCACTACAACTAATAATCCTACTACAATTGCTACTCCTACTACTACTACTACTCCTACTCCTACTAATAATAATAATAATAATAACAATAACAATACAACTACTACTTCTACTACTACTGCTACTACTACTATAATTACAATAATTACTATTACTCCCACAACTACTACCACAGCTACAACAATAAGTACTACTACTGCTGCTGCTACTACTACAACAACTACTACTATGACTACTACAACTACTACTAGTACTACAACTACCACTATTACTAACCGTACAGCAATAACTACTACTCCAACTACTACTACTACTACTACTATTACCACTAATAGTACTACTCCTACACCTACTACTATTCCTCTTACTGCAACAGCTACTACTCCTACAACTTTAACTATTACAACTTCTACAATTATTACAAATTCTCCTAGTACAACTACTAATACTGCTACTAAAACTACTACTACTACTCTACTAGTTTTACTACCACTACAACTATTCTACTATTACTACTACTACCACTAACACTACTACTGCTACTGCTGCTGCTACTACTACTACTACTACTGCAACTACTGCTACAGCTACAGCTACTACTACTACTGCTACTACTACTACTAATACTTTTATTACTACTTCTACTACTACTCCTGCTTCTACTACAACTACGGCTACTACTACTGCAAATAGTACTACTGCTACAGCTACTACTACTACTACTATGACAACAACAACTACCACAACTACTCCAGCTACTATTACCACTATGACTATTACAACAACAACTACCACTACTACTACCACTACGGCAACTACTAGTACTACTCCTACAACCACTACTACCACGACTACTACGACAACTACTTCACATACTACTACTATACCACCACCACCACCACCACTACTACTACTACTAATACTACTACTGCTACTATTACTACTGCTACTACTACTAATACTACTACTACTACTAATACTACTAATACTACTACTACTATTATTAATACAACTACAACAACTACTACAACAACTACGACTAATACTACTACAACAACTACGTCTAATGCTACTGCAACTACTGCGACTACTGATGTTAATATTGTTGCTACTGCAACTATTCCCACTACGACTTATCCTACTACAACTACTTCTGCTACTACTTCTACTAACACTACTGCTACTAATACTGCTACTACGACTAATGCTACTGTTGCTCTCACAACTACTACTATAACAACTTCTACTACAACAACTACTGCTACTATTACTGTTGTTGCTGCAACTCGCACTACTACTACATTTGCTGCTACTGCAACTACAACTACTACTATCACTACTACTACTACTACTACTTGTACTACTACTACTACTACTACTACTACGACAACTTCTACTACTACTTCTGCAACTTGAACAACTCCTAGTACTTTCACTACCATGATTGGTACTACTACTACTACTACCACCACCGCTACTACTACTACTACACTATTCCAATTACTACAATTAGTACTACTACTACTACTACTACTACTACTACTACTACTACTATTACTTCATCTTCTACTACTTCTAGTACTCCTACTACTACTACTATTACTACTATCACTACTACTACTACTACTGCAACAACAATTACTACTGCTACTGCTACTTCTGCTACTACTACTGCTACAGTTGATGCTACCCTCCACTAGTGCTACTAGTATTACTTTTGCAGCAACTACTACTGCTACTACTACTGCTACTACTACTATGACTACTACTACTACTATACTATTTCTATTATCGATGCTGCTGCATCTTCCACTACAACTACTAGTATTACTCATATTACTGCACTACCGCAACTATTACTACTCTTGCTACCAGCACAAAAGCTACTGTAGCTACTAATGCTACTACTTGTGGTAGTGCTGCTACAACTACTACTTTAGCAGCTTCTAATACTACTATTGCAACCACTACTGCTTCTACTACTACTATTAGTACTACAACTGCTACTACTGCAACTACTTCTATTACTACTATTACTAATACTACTATTACTATTGCTACTACTACTATTACTACTACTGCTCCTACTACTACTACTATGGCTACCATTACTGCTGCTACTAACACTACTACCACTACTACTGGTACTACTACTACTACTGTTGTTACTGCTGCTACAACTACAACTACTACTGTTATTACTACAACACGTACAACAACTATTACTCGTACTACTACTACTATTTCTACTACTGCTGCTATTACTGCTCCTACTACTTCTACTGCTACTACTACTATTACTACTACTCCTATTACAACTAGCACTACTTCTACTATAGCTACTACTACTACTACTATGAATACTACTATTACTACTACTCCTATTACTACTAGCACTACTTCTACTTCAGCTACTACTACTACTACTACTACTACAACTACTACTACTAATACCATTACTGTGACTTCTACTAGTTTTGGTACAACTACTAGTAGTCCTACTACTACTTCTACTACTATTATTGCTACTTCTGTTTCCACTTCTATTGCTACACCGACTACTACTCATATGACTACTACTACTACTCCTACCACTACTACTACTACAACTCCAACTACTTCGCCGACTCCTACACCTACAGCTACTACTACTATAGAAACCACCACTACTACTGCTGCTACTACTACTACTACTTCTACTACTTCTACTACAACTACTAATACAACTAACACTACTACTCCAATTACTACTACTAATACAACAACTACTACTACTACTACTGCAACTCATACTAATAATGCTGCTATTGCTATTACTCCTCCTCCTAGTACAACAACAACAATAACAACAACTACTACTACTACTGCTGCTGCTACTACTACTACTACTACTACTACAAGTACTACTCCTACTACTACTACTACTACTACAACCGACTACGTTGGACTCCAATGCCTCATCCTACTATACTGCCCTACGACAACGAGGGCGACAACGGCTATGATTACTACTACTCCACCAACTACTACCAGACTACTAGGGATCACGACGACCACGACGGCAACACGTATCGACGTCTATGACCACTCAACGCCGACCTTTGCCGAGACTACTCCTTCTACGCCTTCTACTACTACCCCTCTCGCATTCTCTGATAAAATAAAAACCCCAAAAACTACGGCGCCTACCCCTCTATCCACCCTACTATAATACAATAAAACTACTTACTACTACCCTGTCCTTCTGCTCCACTGTACTTACTACAACCTATGTTTGTTAATGGGCTTTTTTTTTTTTTTTTTTTTTTTTTTTATTTTTTTTTTTTTTTTTTTGGGTGCTTTTTTTTTTTTTTTTTTTACTACTACAACTACCACAACAAACTATACTACTACTACCACCACTACTATTACTAACTACTACTACTTACTACTCCTCCTACTACTACTAGTGCTACTACTCTTCTACTAGTCTAACTACTGCTGTTCTTACTACAAATTACTACTACTATTGCTACTACGACTCACTACTCCTTCCACTCTTTACTCGTCAGTCCTACTATTACCCTATCCACTACTACTATTACTACTAATAATGTTACTACTACTGCTGTTACTACTACTACTTCTACTACTACTTCTACTACTAGTACTAGTACTAGTACTAGTACTACTACTACAACAACCACAACAATAACAACAACAACTACTACTACTACCACTACTATTACTTTGGCTACTACTGCTGCTTCTGGTACTACTACAACTGCTACTAATACTAGTCCTACTACTACTACTACTAATACTACTACTACTACTACTACTACTACTACTACTACTAGTAATATTACTAGTACTACTACTCCAACTACTAGTACTACTAATATTGCTACTACTACTACTACTTCAACTAATACTGAGACCGTAGCTGCCCATACTCCTACTAGTACTACTATGACTACTACTACTACTTTTACTATAGCTACAACAATAACTACTACTATTGCAACCACTACTTTAATTGCTACTACTGCTTCTTATACTATAATGGAGGTTGTAGTAGTAGTAGCAGTAGGAGTAGCAGTAGTTATAGCAAAAGATATTATAGTATTAGTAGCAACAGTTGTAGTAGTAGGAGCAATAGTAGTAGTAATAGTAGTTGGAGGATTATTTCTTGCAGTGGCAGTTGGAGTACCAGTTGAAGTAGTAGTAGTAGTAGCAGTAGTAGCTGGAGTATCATTAGTAAAAATAATAGAATTTACAGTAGTAGCAGGAGTTGTAGTAGTACTAGTAGAAGTAGCAAAAGTAGTAACAATAGCAATAATAGTAGTTGTAGTAAAAATAGTAGTATTAGTAGTAGGAGAAGTAGTTATTGTAGTAGCGATAGTCGTAACGATAGTAGTAGCAGCTATATTAAAAGTTATAGTAGTGGTTGTAGAAGTAGTACTAGTTGGAGTAGTTATACAAATAGTAGTAGTAGCATTAGTCATAGTAGTAGGAGAAGTAGCAGTAGTAGTAGCAGCAACAACAATAGTAGTGGGAGTAGTAGTAGCAAAAATAGTAGTCGTAGTAGTAATAGAAGTAGTATGAGTAATAGGAGTAGTGGTAGTAATAGTCATAGTTGTAGTAGTAGTTGTACTAGTAATAGTAGTAGTGGTAGTTATTATTGTTAAAGTAGTAATAGTAGTAGTAGTAGCAGCAATAGCCATAGTCGCAGCAGCATTTGTAGTAATAGTTGTAGTAGTTTTAGTAGTTATAGTAGCAATAGTAGTAGTAATAGTTTTCATAGTTGGGGTAGTAGTAGTAGCAACCATAGTCGTAGCTGTTGTATTTGGAGTAGGAGAAGTAGTTATAGATGTAGTAGTAGTAGCTATCGCCACAGTAGTAGTGATAGTAGCAGTAGCAGCAGTAGTAGTAGTTACTTTAGTTGTAGTAGTAGTAGTAGGAGTAGTAGTGGTAGTAGTGGTAGTAGTAGTAGTAGTAGTAGTAGCAGTAGTGGCTTGAATAACTGTAGCAATAGTAATATTAGTAGCAATAACAGCACTAGCAGTAGTAGTTGTAGTTGCAATGGTAGGAGCAGTAGTAGCTATAATAGTAACAGTAGGAGCAGTAGTAGCAGTAGTAGTTGTAGTAGTAGTGATAGTAGTAGTAGCAGCAACAACAGTAGTAATATTAATTGTAGTAGCAGAAGTAGCAGCAGTAGTAGCAAAAGTCATAGTAGTAGCAGCAGTAATTGTGGTACTAGTACTAGTAGTTGTAGTAGTAAAAGTTGTAGTAGAAGCATTTGTGGCAATAGTTGTAGCAGTACTAGTAGTAGTAGCAGTAGTAGCAGTACTTGTAGTAGTAGTTGTGGTAGTAGTAGTAGTTGGGTAGTAGTAGTAGTAGTAGTAATAGTAGTAGTAGTATAAGTAGTACTCTCACTAGTACTAGTACTAGTAGTAGTTGTTGTTGTTTTTGATGTAGTGTTTGGAGTAGTTGTACTACAAGTGATAGTAGTAGCAGCAATAACAACAGTAGTAGTAGAAGTAGTAGCAGTACCAGTAGTAGTAGTAGTAGTAGTAGTAGCAGTAGTTGTAGTAGTTGTTGTTGTGGTAGTAGTAGTACGAGTAGTAGTAGAAGTAGCATTAGTTGTAGCGGCTGTTACAGCAGCTGTGGTGGTGGTGGTAGTAGTAGTAGTAGTAGTTGCATATGGAGTAGCACTAGTTGTATCAATAGTAGTAGCAGTAGTTGTAGCAGCAACAGAAGTAACAATACTAGTTGTTGTTGTTGTAGTAGCTAACATAGCAGTAGCAGCTTTAGTAGTAGCAGCAGTAGTAGCAGTTGTAGTATTAGTATTAGTATTAGTAGTAGTAGTAATAGTTGTAGTAGTAGTAGTTATTGCAGTAGAAGCAGTTGTAGGAGTAGTTGTAGTCACTATAGTTGTGGTAGCAGCAATAGAAGTAGTAGAAGTTGTAGTAGTAGTAGAGGTAGTACTTTTAGCATTAGCACAGTAGTAGCAGTAGTTGTTGTTGTTGTTGTAGGAGTAGTTGTAGTAATAGAAGTAGAAGTAGTAGTACTAGTAGTAGTAGTAGTAGTAGTAGTAGTACCTGTTGTAGTAGTAACAGTAGACGTAGTAGTAGAGGAAGTAGTTGTAGATGTAGTAGTAATTGTCATCGAAGTAATAGTAGTAGTAGCAGTAACAGTAGGAGGAGGAGGAGGAGGAGTAGTAGTAACAGTAGCAGTAGTAGTAGTAGAGGTTGTTGTAGTACTAGTATTTGTAGTAGTAGTTGTTGTAGTAGTTTTAGTAGTAGTTGTTGTTAGAGAAGTAGTTGCAATAGCACTATTAGTAGTAGCCGTAGGAGCAATAGTAGCAGTGGTAGTAGGATGAGGAGTAGTAGCAGTGGTGGTGGTAGTAGTAGTAGTTGTGGTAGTAGTAGTAGTAGTAGTAGTAGTAGTAGTAGTAGTAGTAGTAGGAGTAGTAGTAGTGGTATTGTTAGGAGTACTAGTACTATTATCAACATTAGTAGCTGGAGTAGCAATAGTATAGTATTCTCAGCAACAATAATAGTAGTAGTAGTGGCAGTAGTAGAAGCAGTAGTAGCAGCTGTAATAGTAAAAGTAGTAGTTGCAGTATATGAAGTAATATTAGTAGTAGGAGTAGTAGTAGTAGGAGTATTAGTTATTGTAGTAGTAATAGTTGTTGTAGTACAAGTTTTGGTAGTAGTAGTAGTAGTTTTCGTAGTAGTAGTAATAGTTTTCGTAGTTGTAGTAGCACTAATAGTCGCAATAGCAGCGGTAGTTGTATTGGTAGTAGAAGTAGTAATAGCAACAGTAGTAGTAGTAGCAGCAACAATAATAGTACTTGTTATTGTTGTAGTAGCATCTTACGTAGCAAGAGTAGCTAGACCAGAAGTAGCAGTAGTAGTAGCAGTTGTAGTAGAAGTATTACTAGTAGTAGTGGCAGCAGTAGTCATAATAGCAGTAGTTGTTGCAGCAGTAGCAGTAGTAGTGGTAGTAGCTGTCGACGTAGTAGTAGTTGTAGTAGTAGTATAGGTGGTACTACTAGCATTATTGCATTAGCAGTCATAGTAGGTGCAGTAGTTGTTATAGTAGTAGTAGTGATAGTAGAAGTAGTACTCGGAGTAGTAGTAGTTGTAGAAGTAGTAGTAGTTGTAGTAGTTAGCAAAGTAATAGCAGTAGTAGTAGTAGCCGAAGTAGTGGTACTAATAGTAGTAGTAGTAGTAGTAGTAATAATAGTGGTAGTAGTAGTAGAAGTTGTTGTAGTAGTAGTATTCGTAGTAGTAGTGGTAGCACTTGTAGCATTTGTAATAGTAGAAGTTATCATACTAGTTGCGTCAGTTGTAGCAGCAGTAGTAGTAGTGGTAGGAGTGGTAATAGTAGTAGTAAAAGGAGTGGACGTAGTAGTAGTAGTAGTAGAAGCAGCAGCAGTAGTAGTAGTTGTGGTAGTAGAAAAAGTAGTAGTAGTAAAAGGAGTGGACGTAGTAGTAGTAGTAGTAGAAGCAGCAGCAGTAGTAGTAGTTGTGGTAGTAGAAAAAGTAGTAGTAGTAGTATTAGTAGCTTTAGTTGCTGTAGTAGTAGTTGTAGTAGTGGTAGAAGTAGTAGTAGGAGGAGGAGAAGTTGAGCTATAGCAGTAGTCGGTGTAGTTGTAATAGTAGTAGTAGTAATAGTAGCTATAGTGGTACTAGAAGGAGAAGTAATTGTAGTAGTTGTAGCAGCAGCAACAATTGTAGAAGTAGTACTAATTGTAGTAGTTGTAGCAGTAGTGCTAGCACTTATACTAGTAATAGTCATAGTAGTAGCAGTAGCAGTATAGTAGTACTAGTTGTAGTAGTAGTTGTAGAAGCAGTTGTGGCAGTAGTAGTAGCAGTAGGCAAAGTGGTAAGACATTTTTGTGACTAAGAGTGGAACGTCATTCTTTTATTTGTAATGTTCAGAATAACAGTGGATAATCAAGCACTAGGTTTTATTCTCAGCACTACTAAATCCATTACCCTGGTAGTAGAGCAAGAATTTTCAGATAATCACTCAACAACAATAGGGGATGCAGATTTATTCACTTTCTATATGCTATATATTTACCAAAATAAGACAAATATTACCCTCTTAAAGCTTTTGCAGAGAAGCAGTAGTAGCAGTAGCAGTAGTAGTGGTAGTAATAGTAGCAGTAGTTGTTGTATTAGTAGTAGTAGTAGGAGAAGTTGTAGTAATAATAGTAGTACAAGTAGTGGTAGCAGTAGTTGTTATTGTAGTAGTAGTAGTAGTAGTTGTAGTACTAGTAGTAGTAGTAGTTGTTGCTGTTGTTGTAGTAGTAGTCATGGTAGTAGAAGTTGTAGTAGCAGCACTAGTAGTAGCAACCGTAGCAATAGTAGTAGTAGGACTTGTAGGAGTAGTTGTAGTAATGGTAGTAGTTCTAGCAGTAGTAGTGGTAGAAGTAGTAGTAGCAGGAATAGTAGTAGTTGTTGTTGTAGTATTAGGAGTACTAGTACTAGTAGTAACAATAGTAGCGGTAGTAGTAGTAGTAGTAACGATAGTAGTCAAAGTAGTAGTTGTGGTATGTGAAGAAATAGTAGTAGTTGTTGTTGTTATTGTTTTTTATTATTGTTGTTGTTGTTGTGATAGTATTAGTAGTAGTTGTTGTAGCATTAGTATTTGCAGCAGTAGTAGTAGTCTTAGTAGTAGTAGTAGTAGTGATATTAGTAGTAGTTGTTGTTGTTGTTGTTTTTGTTGTTGTTGTAATATTTGGAGTTGCACTAGTAGTAATAGTAGTAGCTATAGCAGCAACAGTAGTACTAGTAGTAGTAGCAGTTGTAGGAACAATAGTAGTAGCAACAACTACAACAACTACAGATGTAGCTTGGCTATTTGTAGTAGTAGTTGTAGCGAAAGTAGGAGTAGTGGCTGTATTAGAAGTAGTAGCCGTTCTAGCACTTGTAGTAGTAATATTAGTAGTAATAGTGGCAGTAGTGGCTGTACTAGAATTAGTAGCCATTCTAGCACTTGTAGTACTAATATTAGTAGTAGTAGTAGTAGTAGTAGTAGTAGTCGTAGTAGTAGTTGTTGTTGTAGTAGAAGTAGTTGTTATTGCAGTAGTAGCATTTATTGTAGTAGTAGTAGTAGTGGTTGCAGCAATAGAAGAATTAGTAGTTGAAGTAGTAGTAGAGGTAGTACTAGTAGCATTAGCGCAGTCGTAGTAGTAGTAGTAGTAGTAGAGGTTGTACTAGTAGCATTAGCGCAGTCGTAGTAGTAGTAGTAGTAGTAGAGGTTGTACTAGTAGCATTAGCACAGTGGTGGTGGTGGTGGTGGTGGTGGTGGTGGTGGTGCTGGTTGTGGTGGTGGTGGTGGTGGTAGCAGTAGTAGTAGTAGTAGTAGCAGTAGTAGTAGTAGTAGTAGTCGTAGTAGTAGTAGTAGTGGTAGTGGTGGTGGTGGTGGTGGTGGTAGTAGTAGTAGTAGTAGTAGTAAAAGTAGCAATTCTGGTAGTAGTAGTAGATGTAGTAGTCGTAGATGCAGTAGTCGATGTAGTCATAGTAGCAGTAGTAGTTGCAATCGGCAAAGCGATAGTAGTTGTAGCAGTAGTATTATGAGTAGTAGTTGTTGTTGTTGTAGAAGTTGTTATTGTAGTTGTTGTTGTCATTGTGATAGCGGTAGTTGTTAAATTAGTTGTAGCAGTAGCACTATTAGTAGTAGCTATTATAGCTATAGAAGTAGTAGTGGCAGTAGTAGTAGCAATTGTAGCTGCAATAGTAGTAGTAGTAGTAGTAGTAGTAATAGTTGTACTACTAGTAGTAGTGCTAGCAAAAATAGTAAGAGTAGAAGTTTATGTACTAGTAGTGTTAGTAGTAGCAGTAGTAGTAGTAGTAGCTGGAGTTGTAATCATAGTAGTAAAAGCAATAGCAGTAGAAATAATAGTAGTAGCTGCAGCTGCTGCTGCTGAGGTAGTAGTTGTAGTAGAAGCAGTAGTAGTTGTAGCAGTAGTTCTAGTGGCTGTGGTAGTAGTAGTAGTAGTAGTGGTAGTAGTAGTAGTAGTAGGAGAAGTTGAGTTGTAGCAGTAGCCATAGTAGTAGTAGAAGTCATGGTCGAAGTAGTAGTTGCTATAGTGGTAGTAGTAGGAGAAGTTGTAGTAGTAGTTGTAGCATTAGCACCAGGTGTAGTAGTTGTAGTAGTAGTGGTACTAGAAGTAGTGGTAGCAGTCATACTAGTAGTAGTAAAAGTAGTAGTTGTAGCTGTAGTAGTTGTAGTAGTAGTATATAGTAGTAGCACTATTTGTAGTAATAGTTGTAGAAGTAGTTCTAGCAATTGTAGTTGTGGCAGTAGTAGTAGTAGTTGGCGAAGTAGTAGAAGTAGTGGTAATAGTATTTGTAGTTGTAGTAGAAGTAGTAGTAATTGTAGTGGTATTAGTAGTAGTAAGAGAAGTAGTATTAGTAGTAGTAGAAGATGTAGTAGCCATAGCAGTAGTAGTGGTAGTAATAGTGGTAGTAGTGTCAGTAGTAGCAGTAGTAATGGTAGGAGCAGTAGTACTAATAATAGTTGTACTAGCCATAGTAGTTGTAGTAATAGTAGTTGTTATTGTAGTAGTAGTTGTAGTTGTAGTAGTTGTTGTAGTAGTAGTTGTTGTTGTAGCTGTTGTGGTGGTAGTAGTAGCAGTAGAGGAAATATTAGCAGTGTTAGTAGTAGCGATAGTAGCATTAGCAGTAGTGTTAGTTGTAGCATAGTAGCGTTAGTAGCAGGAGTAATAATTGTAGTAGAAATAGTTGTAGCAACTGCAGTAGTAGTAGGAGTAGCAGCAGCAGCAACTATAGCAGTAGTAGAAGTAGTTATAGTAGCAGTAGTCTTAGCAATAGTAGTAGTAATAGTAGGATTAGTAATTGCAATACGCAAAGTAGCAGTACTAGTAATCGCTGAAGTAGTAGCAGTAGTAGTAGTAGTAGGAGAAGCAGAGTAGTAGGAGTAGGAGATGTAGTAGTAGAAGAAGTAGTAGCAGTTGTAGTAGAAATGGTGGTTGGAGTAGGAAAAGTAGTTGTAGTAGCAGTAGTTGGTGCAGTAGTAGTAGTAATAGTGGCTGTAGTAGCAGTTGTTGAAGTAACAGTTGTAGTACTAGTTGCAGTATTAGCAGTTGTTGTAGTATTAGTAATAGAAGTAGTAGCAGTAGTAGTAGCAACAGAAGCTGTACTAGTAGTAGGAGTAGTTGTAGTAGTAGTAGCAGGTCTAGCAGTAGTAGTATTAGTAGCGAAAATAGTAGTAGTAGTTATTGTTATAGTAGTAGTACTTGTTGTAGTAGCAGTCCCAATATTTGTAGAGGTAGTGGTCATTGCAGTAATAGCAATTGTAGTAGTTGTAATAATAGTAGTAATAGTAGCAGAAGTACAAGTAATAGTAGTAGTTGTAGCAGTAATAGTATTAGTAGTAGAAGAAGCCGTAGTAGCGATACTAGTAGTAGTAGCCGTACCAAAAGTAGTAGCAGTAGTAGAAGTAGTAGTAGTAGCAGTTGTCATAGTAGTAGTAGTAGTAGTGGTAGCAGCAGTATTAGTAGTAGCGGTAGCAGCTGTAGTCATATTAGCGATAGTTGTAGCAGGAGTAGCATTAGTGGCAATATTAGCAATAGTAGTAGTAGCATCGGAGCTTTAGTAGCAGTAGAAGTAGTAGTAGTAGTAGCAGTAGTAGCGGTTGTAGAAGTAGAAGCAATTGTAATAGTAGTAGTAGTAGTAGTAGTAAATGTAGTAGAAGGTGCAGTAGTAGCAGTAGTTGGCGGAGTAATAGTATTAGTAGGAT
>RXID01015445.1:29830-85693 GCA_005019695.1 Trichopus zeylanicus subsp. travancoricus
GTAGTTGTAGTAGAAGCAGTAGTAGTAGTACTAGTAGTGGCCATAGTTGTAGTGGTAATCGTAGAACTTACTATACTAGTACTAGTCGTAGTAGTAATAATAGTGGTAATAGTAGCAGAAGTACAAATAGTAGTAGAAGTAGTAGTATTAGTAGTAGTAGTTGTTGTTGTGGCTGTAGTAGGAGTAGTAGTGATAGAAGTAGTAGTAGCAGCAGTAGTAGTAGTAGTGGTAATAGTAGTAGAAGTAGTAGTATTAGTAGAAGTAAGTGGAGCAGTAGTTGGTGTAGTTGTTGTGGCATTAGTAGTTATAGTAGTAGTAGTGGTAGGAGTAGTAGAAGCAGCAATACTAGTAGTGGTAATAGTTGTAGTAATAGTAGTAGAAGTTGTAGTAGTAGTAACATGATTACTAGTAGTAATAGTAATCGTAGTAGTAGTTGTGGTAGCAGTACTAGTATTAGTGGTAGCTGCAACAGTGGCAACAACATCAGAAGTAGAAGTAGTAGTAGCAATAGCAGTAGCGATAGTAGTAGCTGTAGTAGTAGTACTAGTAGTAGTAGAAATGGTAGGAGAAGTAATAGTAGTAATAGTAGTACTAGTAGTAATAGTTGTAGTAGTAGTTGTTGTTGTTTTTGTTGTTGTGGTAGTAGTAGTAGTAGTAGTCGTCGTAATAGTAGTGGTAGTAGTAATAGTAAGAGTAATTGGAGTAGTAGTACTAATAGTAACAGTAGTAGCAGTAGTAGTAACAATAGCAGTAAAAGTATTTGTAGTAGCAGCAGTAGTAGTCGCTGCAGTAGTAGCAATAGCAGCGACAAACACAGCAGTAGCAGGAGTAGTTCTTGCAGTAACAGTAGCAGTAGTAGCAGTAATAGAAATAGTAATAGTAATAGTAGTAGTTGTTGTAGTAGTTGTAGTATTAGAAGCAGTAGTAGCAACAGTAGTCGTAGTACTAGTAGAAGTAGTAGTAGTACAGGTAGTACTAGTAGCATTAGAGCAGTAGTAGTTGTAGTTGTTGTAGTAGTTGTAGTTGTAGTAGTAGTATTAGTAGCAGCAGTAGCAGTTGTTGAAGTAGTAGTAGAAGCAGCAGTAGTCGTAGTAGTGGTAGATGTAGTAGTAGTAGTAGTAGTAGTAGTAGTTGGCGAAGTAATAGTAGTAGTAGTAGTAAGAGTAGTCAGTGGAGCAATAGTAGTAGTTGGAGTAGTAGTAGTAGAAGTTGTTGAAGTAATAGTAGTCATAGTGGTAGTAGTTCTAGTAGTTGTAGAAGTTGTAGTAGTTGTAGTTGTTACAATAGGAGTAGCAATAGCACTTGGTGTAGTAGCAGTAGTAGAATCAGAAGCAGTGGTAGAAAAAGAAGCAGTTGTACCAGTAGTAGTAATAGCAATAGTAGTAGTAGTAGCAGTAGTTGTAGCAGTAGCTATAGTAGTGATAGTAGGAGTTGCTGTACTAGTAGTCATAGCAGTGGAATTAGCAAGAGTAGCAGTAATAGTAGTAGCAGTAGAAGCAGAAGTAGTAGTAGTATTTGGAGTAGTAGTAGTAGTAGTAGTAGTTGTTGTAGCAGTAGTAGTTGCAATAGTGGTAGTAGTACTAGTAGTAGTAGTAGTAGTTTGAGTAGCCTCAACATTAGCAGAAGCAGTAGTGTTACTAGTTGTAGTAGTAGTAGTAGTGGCAGTAACTGTAGCAGTAGTACTAGTACTTGGTGTAGTAGTGGTGCTAATAGGAGTAGTTGTAGTAGCTGTAGTTGTAGAGGTAGTAGTAATCATAGTAGCAGTAGTAGTAGTACGAACAGAAGTAGTAGTAGTAGTAGTAGTAGTGGGTGTAGGTGTAGGAGTTGGAATAGTAGTAGGAGCTATAGTAGAAGTAGCTGTAGTAGTAGTTGCAGTAACAGTGGTAGTAGTATTAGCTCTCGTTGTAGTAGTAGTTGTAGTAGTAGTAGCATTAGCCGAAGTAGTACTCGGAATAGTAGTAGGTGTTGGATTAATTGTGGGATTACTAGTATGAGAAGTAATGGTAGTGTTGGTAGTAGTCATAGTTGGAGGAGGAGTTGTAGTGATATTGGTGGTAATAGTAGTAGTAGTAGTAGTAGTAGGACTGCTAGTAGTAGTAGGACTACTAGTAGTAGCAATTGTACTAGTTGAGTAGTAGTAGTTGTTCTTGTTGTTATTGTAGTTGGAGTAGGAGTATGGGTAGGAGTAGTAGTAGCAATACTAGGAGTAGTATAACTAGTAGTTGTAGTAGCAGAAGTATTTGTATTAGTAGGTGTTGTAGTAGTTGCAGTAGTAGGAGTACTAGCACTAGTAGTAGTAGTAGTAGAACCTATAGCAACAACAGTATTAGTAGTACTAGAAGTAGTAGTTGTAGTAGTTTTAGTAGCAGTATCGGTAGTAGTAGTAGTAGTAGTAATAGTAGTATTAGTAGTAGTGGTAGTAATAGTAGTAGTAGAGTTATGGGTACTAATAGTAGCAGTTGTACTAGTAGAGTAGTAGTAGTGGCAGTAGTTGTAGCAGGTGTAGGAGTAGTAGTTGTTGTAGTAGGAGCAGGAGTAGCCGTTGTTGGAGTTGGAGTAGGAGTACGAGTTGTAATAGTAGAAGACGTACCAATAGTAGTCGTAGTAGCAGTAGTAGTACTAGTGGTGGTTGTTGTAGTAGTAGCAGCAGTAGCAGTACTACTTGTAGTTGTAGTAGTAGTAGTGGCAGTAGCAGTGGTAGTAGTAGTAGAAGTAGTACGAGGAGGAGTAGTGCTAATAGTAGTAGTAGCAGTTATAGTGGTAGTGGTAATAGTTGTAGAATAAGTAGTAGTAATCATACTGTTGTTAGATATGGTAGACATAGTACTTGTAGTAGTGCTAGTTGAAGTAGGAGTTGGAGTAGAAGTAGTACTAGTAGTAGTAGTAGCAGCAGCAGCATTAATAGTTGTTGTAGTAGAAGTGGCAATAGTAGTTGGAGTAGCAGCAACCGTAGTAGTCGTAGCTGGAGTAGTAGTAGTAGTAGTAGTTGTTGTTGTTGTGGTAGGAGTAGTGGTAGTAATAGGAGTTGTAGCAGTAGCAGTTGTAGTAGGTGTTGTACCAACAATAGTAGTAGTTGGTGGTAGCAGTTGTAGTTATGTTTGTAGTAGAGGTTGTAGTAGTAGTAGTAGTAGCAACAGCAGCAGCAATAGTAGTAGTAAAAGTTGTAGTAGTAGTAATAGTAGCAGAAGTAGTAGTACCAGTAGCATTAGTAGAAGTAGCTATAGTAGTAGAAGTAGTTGTAGTATTTAGTGGCGGTAGTTGTAGTAGTAGTAGTAGTAGTAGTAATAGTAGTAGTAGTATAAGTGCTAGGAGTTGTACTAGTTGTAGCAATAGTAGTAGTGGTAGTAGTAGCTATTGTAGTTGTAGGAGGAGTAGTAGTAGTAGCAGTAGTAGTTGTAGAAGTACTAGTAGTATTGGAAGTAGTATTAGTAGAAGAGTGGTAGAAGTAGCAATAGCAATCCTTGTAGTAGAAGTAGAAGAAGAAGTCGTAGCAGAAGTAGTTAGAGTTGTAGTAGTGGTTCTTAGAGTTACATAAATAAAAGTGGTCCTCAGAGTTGCAGAAGTAGTGGCGGTAGGAGCAGAAATAGCAGCAGCAGCATCAATAGTAGTAGTGCTAGCAGTAGTAGAAGTAGTAGAAGTAGTATTAGCAGTAGTGAGGGTGTTAGCTATTGTAGAAGTAGCAGCTGTAGTAGTAGTCATAGCAATTGTAGTAGTAGTAGTAGTAGTAGTAGTAGCGGTAGCAGTAGTAGTAGTAGTAGTAGCGGTAGCAGTAGTAGTATTAGTAGCAACAGTAATAGCAGTAGTAGTAAAAGCAGTAGTAGCCGTTGTTGCAGTAGTAACAGTTGTGGAAGTAGTTATAGTAGTAGTAGTAGAAGTTGTAGTAGTAGTAGTATCAGTAGTATTAAGAGATAGTAGTGGTACTAGCAGTAGTTGTAGCAGTAGTAACGAAAGTAGTAGTAGTTGGAGATGTAGTAGTTGTATCAAAACAAGCAGCAGCAGTAGTAGTGGTAGTAGTAGTGATAGTAGCAATAGTAGTGGTAGTGGTAGTAGTAGTGGTAGTAGTAGTTGTAGTAATAGTAGTGGTGATGGTGGTAGTAATAGTAGAAAACAAAGTAAAAGTAGTAGCAGCAGCAGTAGCAGTAGTTATAATAGTAGTAGTACTAAGAGAATGAGTAGTAGTAAAAGTAGTAGTAGTTTTGTCAATAGTAGTAGTAGTAGCAATTGTAGTAGTATTAGTATTAGTATTAGTATTAGTAGTTCTATTAGTAGCAGTGGTAGTAATGGTAATAGCAGCATAAGTAGTGGAAGTAGCAGTAGCTGTAGAAGTAGTACTAGCAGTAGTAACAACAATAGAAGTAGTAGTAGAAGTGGTTGTAACAGTAGTAGTAGCAATATTAGTAGTAGCAGTAGCAGTACTAGTGGTAATATTTGTGGCAATAGTTATTGTGGCAGTCGTAGAAGCAGTGGTAATAGTAGTAGTACTAGTAGCAGAAGTAGTTGTAGTAGTAGGATTAGGAGATGTAGTAGTTGTAGTGTGAGTAGTAGTAGTAGTAGTAGCCGCAACAACAGTAGTAGTTGTTGTATGAGCAGTAGTAGGAATAGTAACTGCAGTTGTAGTAGTGATAGCAGTAGTAGAAGTAGTGGTAGTTGGAGAAGTAGGAGTAGTTCCAGGAGTAGTAGAAGGAGTAGTAGTCGATGTAGTTGTCGGAGTAGTTGTAGTAATAGTTGCAGTAGTTGTAGTAATACTAATAGTAGTCACAATACAGTAGTAGTAGTAGTATTAGTAGTAGTAGTAGCAGGAACAACAGCAATAGTAGTCGTAGTAGTAATAGTAACAGTAGTATTGGTAGTGGTAGTAGTAGTAGCTGTTTTTGTAGTAGTAGTTGTAGTAGTAGTGGAAGTAGTACTAATAGTAGTAGCAGTAGTCATAGTAGTAGCCTTTGTAGTAGTATTAGTAGTAGTAGTAGAAATAGTAGTAGTAGTAGTAGGAGTAGCATCAGTAGTAGTTGTTGTAGTAATAGTAGAAGTAGTTCTAGTAGTTATTGTTGTAAAAGTAGAAGGACTAGTTGTAGGTGTAGCAGTAGTAGAAATAGTAGCAGTTGCAGTAGTAGCTATAGTAGAAGTAGAAGGCGTAGTACTAGCAATAATGCTGTAGTAGTTGAAGTATTAGTAACAGTATTAGCATCATAAGTAATAGTAGTTGCAATGGTGGTCGTAGTTGTTGTAGTAATTGCAGTTGCAGTAGTAGTAGCAGCTATAGTTGTGCAGTTGGAGTAGTTGTAGGAGCAGTAGTAGTAGCATTCACCGGAGAAGTAGCAGCAGTAGTACTAAAAGTAGTTGTGGTAGTAGTAGTTGTAGCATAGTAGTACTTGTAGTTGTATTAGCAGTAACAGAACTTGTAGTGGCAGTAACAGTAGTAGTGGTAGTGGCAGTAGTAGTAATATTTGTGGCAGTCGCAGTAGTAGCAACAATAGTACTAATAGTAGTAGGAGTTGTTGTAGCAGAAAGGCGAGTAATAATATCAATAGGAGTAGTAGTAAGAATAGCAGTAGAAATAATAGTAGTAGTAGTAGCAGTAGTAGTAGTAGTAGTAGTAGTAGTGGCAGAAGTAGCAGTAGCAATAGTAGTAGTAGTACTATTATGACAAGTAGTAGCAGTAGGAGTACTAGTATTAGTAATAGGAGTGAGAGAAGCAGCAGTAGTGGTAGTAGAAGAACTACTACTACTACTACTACTATTACTACTACTACTACCACTACTCCTGCTGCTACTACTACTACAATGACTAATACTACTACTACTACTACTGCTCCTACTACTATTACTACAACTACACTACTACTACAACAACTATTACTCCTACTATTATTACTACTACTATTACTGTAACTATTTCTACTACAACTACAACTATGACTACAACTACAACTACTATTACTACTATGACTACTACTACTACTTCTACAACTACTACTGATACTACTACTACTACTATATCAACTACTACTGCTACAAATTCTACTACAACAACAACTACTGCTACTACTTCTACTACTACTACTGCTACTACAACTACCGCTACGATTTATACTCCCTACTCGTGAAACAACTCCTACAGCTACTTTGGCTACTAGTATTACTACTACTACTACTCATATTACTTGTACTGCTCCTACTGCTACTACTACTTTGACTACTACTATAACCGCTACTACTACTACTACAACTACTTCTGCTACTAGTCCAACTGCTACTACTGCTACTACAATTGCTACTACTACTGCTGCTACTGCTACTATTATGACTACTACTACTCCTACTACTGCTACTATTACTGCTGCTGCTGCTACTGCTACTGCCACTACCTGTACTACTACTAATGCAACTACTACTACAACTACCACTAAAAGAACTGCAACTACTCCAACAACTACCACTATTACTACTATTGTTACAACCACAACTGCTATTACTAGTACTGCTTCAACATCTCCTATTGTGACCACTAATACTACAACTACTCTTATTGTTAGTCTAACTACTACTACAACTACTACTACTTTTACTACTACTACTACTACTACTACTACTACTTCTACTACCATAATTGCTACTACAGCTAGTACTCCTTCTGCTACTACAACTACTCCTATAATACTACTACTACTGCCACTACTACTGCTACTTCTTTAACCGCTACTATAACAAATACTACTACAACTATAACTACTACTTCTACTATAACTACCACTACCACTTCTACTGCGACTCCTCCCCTTACTACAACAACAACTTCCAATACTACTACTACTAGCGCTGCTACTAATACTACTATTACTACAACTACTATTTCTATTCCTACTGTTACTACTACTACTATCGCAACTACTACCACTACTAATGCTACTACTACTACTGTTGCTAGTAGTACTAGTACTACTACTATTACTCGTATTACTACACCTATTACTACTAATACCACAACAACAACAACTACTACTACTACTATTACTCATATTACTACAACTATTGCTACAACTTCTTCTACTACTATTACTACTACTACTACTTCTACTACTATAACTACTACTCTTACTCCTACTATTACTGCTGCAACTACTATTACTATTGCTACTACCACTACTTTTACTATCACTACTACCACTACTACTACTACAACTCCTAATACTACTCCTACTGCTGCTGCTGCTTCTACTATTATTGCTTCTACTACTACTACAACTGCTACTACCGCTACTACTAGCACCGCTTCAACTATTCCTACTACCAAATGCCACTAGTACTACGACGACTATGACTACTATAACAACTACTGCTACTACTGCTACTTCAACTACGACTACAACTACTACTACTATCAAAACTAATACTGCTACTGCATTTGCTACTACTATGACTTCTTCTCCTACTATTAATACTACTACAAATAGTACTACAACTTATCCTACTACTGCTGCTACTACAACTACTACTACAACTATTACTGCTGCTACTTCTTCTACTGCAAGTAGTACTACTACTGCTACTGCAACTACTCCAATTGCTGGTAGTACTACTTCTAGAACTACTACTAGAACTACTACTACTGCTGCTACTACTACTACTTGTACTATTACTAGTGCAATTACTACTGCTACTACAACTACCACTACTACTTCTCCTACAACTACTACTACTTACTACTGGTACTGCTACTGCTACTATTGCGACTACTACTACTGCTCCTATTGGTACAACTACTAATGACACTAGTATTACGACCACTACAACTACTATAACAACAACAACTACTACTGCTCCTTCTACAACTGCGATAATAACTACTGCTACTTATACTACAATAACTACTACTACTATTACTATCAAATCTAATAATGCTACTGCTACTGCTACTACTATGACTTCTTCTCCTACTATTATTACTGCTATAACTACTACTACTACTCCTACTACCGCTGCTGCTACTACTACAACAACACCTACTCCTGCTGCTGCAACTTCTACTGCTAGTACTACTACTAATACCACCACAACTACTACTATTGCTGCTACAACTACTATTAATTCTACTACTAATACTACTACTACTACTCTTGCTACAATTACTACTACCAGTACTAATTTTGCAGCAACAATGGATGCTATTATAACTACTGCTACTACTACGACTTTTGCTACTACTTCTATTACTACTACGAATGGCATGACTGCTACTGCTACTACTACTACCACATCTACCACTACTTCTAACACTACTGCTGCTACTACTGTGACTACTACAACTACTACTACTTCTGCTACTTCTACTACGACCACAAATACTACTACTTCTACTTCAACTATTGCTACTGCTCCTCCTACTACTACTCCAACTATTGCTGCTGCTACTGCCACTTCTACTTCAACTTGTGCTACTACTTCTACTTCAACTTCTATTACTACTACTACTTCTATTACCATGACTAATACTACAGCTACTATTACAGCTGCTGTTGCTACTACAACTTCTCCAACTCCTAATACTACTGCTACTACTAATACTAATACTACTACTGCTACTACAACGACTACTAATACTACTACAACTACGACAACAACTACTGCTACTAGTACTACGGCTACAACTACAACTACAACTACTTCTTCTACTACTACCACTACTAGTACCACCACTATAACTAATGCTATTACTACTGCTAGTGCTGCTACGACGACTATAACTATCAGTAGTAATGCTGCAACTACCTCTACTACTGCTACTGTTGCTACTAGAACAATTGCAACTACATCTACTACACTTACTACAACTACTACTACTGCCACTACCACTACTACTTCTATTACTACCCTCACTACTACTGTAGCTACAAGTACTACTACAACCTCTACTAATACAACTGCCACTACTATTGTTGCAGCTGTTATTACTACAACTACTACTATTATTACAACTTCTACTGTGACTGCTACAACTGCCACTGCTACTACTACTGTTGCTACAGCTGCTACAACTGCTACTACTACTACTACTATTGCTACAACTGCTACTACTAGTAGTTCTAAAACTACTACTACTGCTACTACTACTACCACTACTACTACTGCAGATGCTACTACAACAGCTACTGCTACTATAGTTGCGGGTAAGACTACTAATGCTACTGTTGCTACTACTACTAATATGACTACTATAGCAACTACTCATAATACTACTGCTACTAATACTGCTTCTCCTACTACAATTACCACAGCTACTACTATTGCTACTACTGCTGCTGCCCCTCCAACTAATACTACTTTTGCTACTACTACTATTAATACTACTACTACTACCACCACCACCACCACCTCTACTACTACTACTACTACTAGTACTACTACTACTACTACTACTACTACTACTACTACTACTACTAGTAGTTCTAATACTAATTCTACTATGACCACTTCTGCTGCTACTTTTGCTATGACTGCTACTACTACCACTACTGCTACTACAGCTACCACTTCTTTGACTGCCACAATAACTACAACAACCACAACAACTACTATTACTTGTACTACTATTATTACTACCACTACTGTTGTTACAACAACAACAACTACTACTACTACTAATACCACTACTACGACTGCCACTACTACTACCACTAATTTGACTGCCACTAAAATTACTACTACTATTACTACTACTTCTACTACTATTGCAACTAATGCTTGAATTGTCACACCAACAACAACTACTACTATAACTACTACTACCCCAACTTCTATGGCTACTACAACTGCTACAACTACTGCTACTGCAACTGCTACTAGTACTACTACTACTACTCATGCTACTACTTCTACTACTACCACTATTACTACAAATAATACTATTAGAACTTCTACTGCTTCTACTACTATTACTACATCTGCTACTACTGTTACTATTGCCACCAACTCTCCAACAACTACAACTGCTACTCCCACTAATACTATTGTTGCTACTACTACCATAGTTACTACTAGTATTGCGACTACGACTATCAATACTACTGCTAAAACTACTATTCCTACTACTTTTGCAACAACTACTACTACTACTACTACTACTACTACTACTACTACTATTACTACTACTACTACTGCTACGACTTTTACTACTTCTACTTCAGCTACTGAGGCTACTACTGTTACTTCTGCTACCACTACTATGACTACTACTTTTGCTACTAATGCTACTACTATTACAACTATAACTACTACTACTACTCCTATTGCAACTAATGCTATAAATACTGCTACTACTTCTACTAATGCGATAACTAATGCTACTGGTACAACTATTGCTACAACTACTGCTACTACTACAACTTCTACTATTACTGCTACACTACAACTTCTACAACTGCTATGAATACTACTACTACTAATACTACTATTACTACAACTACTATTACTGCTAATACTACTAGTACTACTACCACTACTACAACTGCAACTATGCTGCCACTACTACCACTACTACAGTAGCTACTGCTACTACTACTGCTACTAATACTGCTGCTGCTACTGCTACAACTACTAATACTACTACTACTACTACTACTACTACTACTACTACTACTATTAGTGCTACTACTACTGCTACTACTGCTACCTATACCACTTCTCCTACTACTACTATTACCACTATTACTACTACTAATACTGCTATTACTCCTACTTTTGCTACTCATACTACTACTACAACTAATACAACTACTATTAAGAATAATAATAATACTATTACTACTACTACTACAACTACTACTGCTAAAATGTTACTGTTACTACAACTTATGCTACTGTAACTACCGGTACTACTACTACTAGTACTACGACTACTACTACCGCTACTGCTACTATTATTTCTCCTTGTGCAAATATAGGTACTACTACTACTCCTACTATTACTGCTACTACTACCAGTACTTCTCCTGCTACGACTATTACTGCTACAATGACACTAATGCTACCGCTACTTCTGCTGCTACAACTGCTACTACTACTGCTGTTGCTGCTATGACACTCCTACTACTATTACTACTATTGCTACAATTCCAGCAGCTACTGCTACTTCTCCTGCTAGTACTGCGACGATTACTAATACTATAACTACTACTTCAACTATAACTACTTCTACTACTCCTTCTACTGCTATTGATAGTACTACCACAGCTACTACAACTGCTACTTTTGCTACTACAACTACTACGAGTGCTACTACTACAACTACTGTTACTTCTACTACTACTATTACTACTACTCCAACATTACTCCTACTACTAGTACTACTTTTCCGGCAACTATGGATGCGATTACTGCTACTGCTACTACTACGACTTCTGCTACTACTTCTACTACTACTACGGATGGCATGAATGCTACTGCTACTACTACCACCACTTCTGCTACAACTTCTACTACTACTACTACTGCTACTACTGCGACCACTACAACTACAACTACAACTACTTCTTCTACTACTACCACTACTAGTACCACCACTATAACTAATGCTATTACTACTGCTAGTGCTGCTACGATGACTATAACTATCAGTAGTAATGTTGCAACTACCTCTACTACTGCTACTGTTGCTACTACAGCAATTGCAACTGCATCTACTACACTTACGACTATTACTACTACTGCCACTACTACTACTACTTCTACTACTACTATCACTACTACTGCAGCTACTAGTACTTCTGCAACTACTACTAGTACTACTACCACTACTATTGCTAGTGCTGTTATTGCTACTACAACTACTATTATTACTACTTCTACTACTACTGCTACGACAACTACTACTACTATTGCTACTGCAGCTACAACTCCTATTACTACTACTGTGACTATTACAGATACTGCTACTACTACTCTTTTGAAACAACTGCTACTACTACTGCTACTGCTACTGCTACTACTACTATAGCTGCTACTTCAACTGCTACTACTGCTATAGTTGCTGCTACGACCACTACTACTACGATTACTACAACAACTACTCATACTACTACAACTGCTGCTACTACTACTACTTCTACTACGACTACAACTACTACTACTTCTATTACTACTTCAACAACTACTGCTGCTACTGCTACTACTGCTACGACTGCTACAACTACTACTACTGTGACCAGTTCTTCGACTGCCACTACAACTATTACTGCTATAACAGCCACTATTACTTCTACTACTACTGCTGCTACTGCTACTGTTGTTACAACAACAACAACAACTACTACTAAAAGTACTACTGTTACGACTCCTACCACTAATTGGACTGCCACTAAAATTACTACTGCTTCTGCTACTACTACTACTACTGCAACTAATGCGACAATTGCTACAACAACAACAACTATTAGTACAACTACCACTACCCCAACTCCTATGGCTACTACTACTGCTACTACAACTGCTACTAGTGCTACTACTGCTAATGCTACTACTACTGCTACTACCACTGCTACTACGTATATTACTACTAGAACTTCCACTGCTTTTGCTGCTACTACTACTTTTGCCACTACTATTACTATTGCCATCACCTCTACTACTACTACAACTACTACTCCCACTAATACTACTATTGCTAATGCTATCACTGCTACTACTTGTATTGCTACTCTAACTATTAAAACTACTGCTACTACTACTACTCCTACTACTTCTTCTGCTACAACTATTACTACTATGACTACTACTACTCCTACTTCTACTACTACTATTACTACTACTACTACTACTACTACTACTACGACTGCTACTACTGCTACTTCAGCTACTGCGTCTATAACTGCTACTACTGCTACCACTACTTCGACTGCTACTTCCGTAACAAATGCTACAATTATTACTATTCTAACTACTACTACTACTCCTGTTGCTACTAATGCTACAACTACTGCGATAACTACTTCTACTTCTGACACTAATGCTCCTAGTATAACTACAGCTACAACTACTGCTACTACAACTACTACTAATACTACTGTTACTTCTACAACTAGTGCTACTAATACAACTAGTACTACTATTACTACTCCTGCTGCGACGATGCGGCTACTACTACTGCTGCAACTACTGCTACTACCACTACTACTATTGCTAATAGTACTACTAAAACGGCTACTACTACTACTACTACTGTTACTAATAGTACTACTAATACGGCTACTACTACTACTACTACAACAACTACTCCTCCTACTGCTACTGATGCTATAACTACTAGTACCACCACCACCACCACTACTACTACTACTACTACTACTACTATTGCTACTACTACTGCTACAACTGCTACTTGTAGTACTACTCCTATTACTACTACTAATACTACTACTACTCCTACTACAACAGCTACTACTACTCCTCCTACTACTACTTCTCCTACTATGACTATTATTGCTACAATGACTAATGCTACCCCTACTACTGCTACTAGTACTGCTCTTACTACTACTGCTGCTGCTGCTATGACACTATTACTACTACTACTACTATTGCTAAATTATTGCAGCTACTGCTACTTCTCCTACTAGTACTACTACTAGTACTGCAACTCTTACTAACACTATTTCTACTATTACTACAACTACTGCTACTACTGCTTCTACTGCTACTGATAGTATTGTACTGCTACTACAACTGCTACTTTTGCTACTACTACTACTACTAGTGCTACTACTACAACTACTCCTCCTGTTGTTACTACTACATCTCCTACAGCAACAACTATTGCTACTTCTACTACTACTTCTCCTACTATAGCTACAGTAGTAGCCACTGCTGCCACTAGTACTGCTACTACTCTACTTCTCTTACAACAACTACAACGACAACAACAACTACTGCTAGTATTGCTGCTGCTGCTACAACTTCTACTTCGACTACTACTGCTACTACTTCTACTACTTCCACAATTGCTAATCGTGGAACTGCTACTACCAGTACTACTTATGTTGATTCAACAGCAACTATTGCAACTGCTACGAATACTAATTTCGCTACTGCTGCTACTACTACTACTACTTCAACTACTACTACGACTACTACAACTACTAAAATTGTTGCTACAACTTTTGGTGCTTCAACTCCTAATACTGCAACTACTACAACTACTATTAGTGCTGCTGCTACTAGTACTACTACCACTACTATTACAACTTCTACTGTAACATCTTCTACTACTATTACTACAACTACTACAACTGTTGTTGCTGCTATTGTTACTGCTAATAGTACAAGTACTACTGCTACTACTACTACTATTTCTGCTACTACGACTATCATTGCTACTTCTGCTACTACTAATACTATTACTACTACTACTGGTACTACTGCTGCTGCTAATACTACTACTACTACTGGTACTGCTAATACTGCTAATACTACTAGTACTACTTCTACTGGTACTGCTACTACTACTAATACTACTACTACTACAATAGCTATTATCGCTACTACTACAATTGCCTCAACAGCTACTAATGCAACTGTTGCTACTTCTGCTACTATAATAACTACTACTACTACTACTACTACAGCAGCAGCTGCTACTAATACTGCTGCTACAACTATGACTACTATTACTATAACTACTGCTGTTACTGTTGCAGCTACTGTTGCTGCTACTGCTACTACTACAAGTACTCCTACTCAAAATACTACTCCAACTGCTGCTACCCCTACTACTACACTACAACTATTACAATAACTGCTACTACTGCTACTTCCGCTACTACTACTACTGTTCCCATTATAGCTACTCCTACTATAACAACTACTGCTACTGCTACTATGGCTACCACTACTACTACCACTATTACTGCTACTGCTGCCACTACTACCACTACTACCACTACTACTCCTACTACAGTACTTCTACTGGTACAACCACCACCACCACTACTACTACTACTACTACAACTACTACTACTATAGCTACTACTACTACTACTACTATAGCTACTACTACTATTGCTGGTACTACTACAGCTACAACTACTACTACTGCTACTACTACTACTATTACTATTGGTACTTCTACTTCCACTACTAGTACTACTTCAGCTACTACTACTGCTACCACTGCTACTACTCCTACCACTCCTACTACTCCTTCAACTACTAATAACACCACTACTACCTCTACTACTACTACAACTTACTACTACTGCTGCTCTTGCTACTACTACTACTCCCCATACAACTACCTTTGCTATTAACACAACTGTTGCTACTACTACTACCGCTACTACTATTGCTACTACTACTACTACTATTACTATTAGTAATACTTCTACCACTACCACAACTATTAATTCGACTACAACAACTGCTAGCACAACACTACTGCTAGCACTGCACTACTACTACTACTCCGATTACTACTCCTATGATGACCACTCCAACTGCTACTCCTACTCCTACACCTATTCCTACTACTACTGCTACTCCTCCTCCTCCTCCTCCTCCTACTACTACTAGTACTACTACTTTTACAACAACTTCTACTAACACTACTATTACTACTCCTACCACTACTACTAATAATATTGCTACTACTACTATTACTACTACTACTGCTACTACTAGTACTACTACAACTTCTACTACTACTACAATAATAACTACTACTACTATGACTGCTACAACCACTATAGGTTCCACTCCAACTACAAATATTACTACTACTATCACTACTACTACCACTACTATTACTCCTAGCACTACTACTACCGATATTGCTACCACGACTACTACGGCTACCACTACTACCGCAACTACTATGACTACTACGATTACTACACCTACAACAAGTACTACTACTACTATAGCGACTACTATTGCTGCCCCTACTACTACTACTACTACTCCTATAACTAAAATGACTAGTGCTACTGCAACTACTATTTCTACTACTAATGCTACTACCACTACTTCTAATACTACTACTACTACAACTACTACTAATGCTATTACTACTACTACAACTACTACTCGCAATTATGCTATGACTACTACTACTACTTCTACAACTACTATTGCTACGACTAGTAATCCTACTACTACTAGTACTATTATGCCTACTACTACGACTACTAGCACAACGACTACTACTACCACAACTACCACCACAATTACCAATCCTAATACTACTACAACTACTGCTACTACTACTACTCCTATTACTACTACTTTGGTCATTAATACTACTACTACTTCTACTTAAACTTACTCCCAATTACTCCTACCACTAGTTCTATTACTACTACTACTATACTGCTACTGCCTACTACTACTATACTACTATACTACATTACTACTTTTGCTCCTAGTACTGCTACGTGCAAATAACGATTACTACTCATATTACCACTACTGGCACTACCTATTTCGCCACTACTGCAAACTACACCTTCTGTACTACTACTTACTACCAACCACTACAACAACTACTACTTCTATAAGCAATTTTCCTACTAATATTGATGCTCTTAGCAACTACAGCTACTATTATACTACTACTACTACACTACTGCAACAAACGACGACGCCAAACTCGTTTCCTATGACTATGCTATTGGCTCTTGCTACTACTTACTCCTGCAACTACTACTACTACTACAACACAAACCACAATAACTACTACAACTACCAACAACCCATAAACTACTACTACTACCATTACTACTACTATTGCTACCATATTACTACAACTATTACTACGCATACTACGACTACTATCACTACTACTACAACTATTGCTACTCCTACTACTATTTCTATAGCTACTACTACTTTCATTACTATTGCTACTACTACTACAAGTACTGCTGCTTCTACTATTATAGTTACTACTATTGCTCCTTCTATTATTACTGCAACTACTGCTACCACTACTTCTGCTACTACAACTATGACTGCTACTACTACTACTACTATTACTATGGCTGCTACTAATACCATTACTTCCACTACTACAACTACTATTGCTATGACCAGTGCTACAACAATTACTACTACTAATACTACTACTGCTCCTTCTACTACTACTACTACTACCACCACCGCTACAACTTTTGCTAATACTATTGCTACAGCTACTACTACAACAACTACTACTATTACTCCTGGCACCACTGCTACTGTAACTACTACTCCTACTACTACTATCGCTATTGTTGTTACTGCTACTACTACTGCGACTACTACTGCTACTACTATTATTGTTACTACTATTGCTAACACTAGTACTGCTGCTACGACAACTGTGGCGGTTGTTACTGCTACTATTGCTACTACTCGTACTACTACCACTTCTACTACTACTGCTAGTGCTATTGCAATTGCTACGATTACAACTACTATCGCTTCACCTACAACTAGGCTACTACTATAGCTACTACAACTACTACAGCTAGTACTACTGCTGCTACTATTCCTGCTACTACTAGTACTACAATTAGTACTACTCCAACTACTACTAATGCTGCTGTTGCTGCTACAACAACTACTACTACAACAACAACTACTACCACTACCACTATACTACTATAGCTTCTACAACTACGGCTACTATTATGACAACTACTACTACTGCTACAACGGATGATACCACTAGTAATACTACCACTAGTACTACTAGTACCACTACTACTACTATTGCTGCTACTACTATTACCACCTCTACTACTACTACTGCTATTGCTGCTCCTACTACTACTGCTGTTGCTGTTGGTATGACTACTACAACTGCTACTACTGCTAGCACTACTACTACTACTGCAACTACTACGGCTGCTACTACTACTACTAGCATTATTACTACTAATACTACTACTAGTACTACGGCTACTGCAACTACTACTTTTGTTACTACTAATACTACTACTACTACTAACACTACTACCCCATCTATCACTACTATCATTGTTACTAATACAAGTGCTACTACAACTATTACTACTTCTTCCCCTACTTCTACAACTACTACTACTACTACGACAACTACTGGTTCTCAAAGAACTACTACTACTACTGCTACTCCTACTACTACCACAACTACTACAATAATAACTACTACTACCACGACTACAACTACAACTACTAATACTACTATTAGTGCTACTACTTCTATTGCTCTTAGAGCTACTACTACTACTACTCATACAACAATTACTACTATTGCAACCATTGCTACTACTAGGAGTACTAACACTACTACTACTACTACCTACGACAGATACTAGTACAACTATAGCTATTACGGCTGCTACTGCTGCTACTACTACCACTACTACGACTGCTACTGCTACTAGTACTATTGTAACTATTACTGCTACTACAACAACAACTACTACTACTACTATCTCTGCTACTGCTGCTACAACTTCTACTATGACTACTACTAATACTACTACTACTACTTCTACTACAACTAGTACTACTTTGGCAAATACTACTACTACAACAACCACTACCACCACTACTGCTACTGCTACTATTGACCCTACTGCTTCTGCTACTACTATTCTCCTATGACTACTGCTATAGCTGCTATTACTACTACTACTATTGTCGCAGTTGTAGTAGAAGTAGTAGTAGTAGTAGTAGTAGTAGTAGATGTAGTAGTAGTCAAAGTAGCAATATCAGTCATGATAGTAGTAGGAATAATTGTAGTAGAAATAGGAGTAGTAGTAGGAGTAGTAGTAGCAATAGTAGTAGTCATAGTAGTAGTTGTTCTTGTAGAAGCAGTTGTTGTAGCTGTAGTAGTTTAATTAGTAGTAGTAGTAGTCTTAATAGTAGAAGTAATAATACTAGTAGTAGTAGTACTAGTAGTAATAATAGTAGTAGTAGTAATAGTAGTAGTAGTAGTAGTAGTAGTAGTGGTAATAAGAGTAGCAGCAGTAGTAGTAGTAGTAGTAGCAAAAGGAGAAGTAGTAGTAATAATAGCAAAAGTAGTTGCAGTAGTAGTAGTAGTACTAGTAGCAGTAGTAGAAGTTGTTGGAGTAAGAGTAGTAGTAGGAATAGGTGCCAGAGAAGGAGGAGTAGTAGGAGTAGAAGTAGCAATTGTAGTAGCAGTGTTAGTAGTAGCAGCAGCAGTGGTAGCAGCAATTGTAGTGGCACTAGTAGTGGTAGCGACAACAGCAGAAATAGTAGGAGAAATACCAGTAGCAGTGGTCGTCATAGCAGTAATAGTTGCAGTAGTAAAATAATTAGTAATAGTAGCGGTAGTAGTAGTACTTATTATAGAAGTTGTAGCAGCAGCAGCTGCAGTAGCAAGAGTAGAAGCAAAAGTAGTAGTAGTCATAGTAGTAGTAGTAGTAATTCTATTAGTGTCAGTAGAAGTATTATTAGTAAAAGTAGTACTATAGTAGTAGCTTTAGTTTTAGTAGCATTTTCAATAGCAGAAGTAGTAGTAGTAGTAATAGTATTAGTAGTAATAGTTGTAGTAGTAGTAGTAGTAGCAGTAGTAGGAGTAGTAGAAGAAGTTATAGACGTAGCAGTGGGAGCAGTAGTAGTGGTTGTAAAGTAGTAGTGGTGGTAGGAGCAGTAGTAGCAGCTATAGTAGTAATAGTAGTAGTAGTAGCAGTAGTAGTAGTAGTAGTAGTACAAGTTGTAGTAGTAACTGTAGTAGTAGTAGCAGTAGAACTGGTAGTAGCAGTAGTAACTGTAGCAGTTGTTGTACTAGCAGCAGTAGCCGTAGTAGTAGTATTTGGAGTAGAAGCAGTTGCAGCTGAAGCAGTAGTAGCTGAAGTAGTAGTAAGAGTAGTAGTAGAAGTAGTTGTAGTAGTAGTCGTAGTAGTAGTAATAGTCACAAGAGTAGTAGTTGTAGTTGCAGTAACATCAATAATAGTAGGAGGAGATGGAGCAGTAGTTGTTGTTGTTGTTGTTGCAAGAGGAGTAGTAGTAGTACTATCTATAGTAGTATCACTAGTATTAGCAATTGTAGAAATAATAGAATTAGAAGTAGCAGGAGTAATAGTAGTAGTAGTAATAGTAGTAGTAGAAGTTGAAGTAGTAGTAGTAGTTGCGGTTGTATGAGTAATAGTAGCGGCAGTAGCAGCAGTAGTAGTGGAAGTAGTAACAATAGTAGCCGTAATAGTAGCGATAGTAGTAGTAGCAGTAGCGGTAGTAGTAGTAGTAGTAGAAGCAGAAACAATAGTTCTAGTAGCAATAGTACGAGTAGTAGCAATAGTAGTAGCAGCAGCTGAAGAATTAATACTACTACTCCTACTCCTACTTGTGCTACTACTACTAATTTCCCTACACCAACCACTACTACCACTTCTCCTCCTCCTACTACTACTACTATCACTTCTATTGCCATGATTATTACTACTTCTAAACCTATTCCGACTCTTGCTGCTGCTACTACTACCCCTACTCCTCCTACAACTACTGCTAATCTTGATGTTGTTGCAATTGCTACTACAACTTCTACTACTGCCACAGCTGCCGCCGCTACTGCTACTTCTAAAGCAACTCCTACTACAACAACAACAACTACTACAACTAGTCTTAGTACTACTATTCTTACTACTACTACCACCACGACTACTACTACTATTACTACTACTACTTCTGTAACTATTACTACGAATGATACTACGACTCAACTGCTTCAACTACTACTTCTACTACTAATACTAATACAATTACAACTACTTTTAAGGCTATTACTACAACTCCTACTACTACTAATACTATTACTACCATTGCCACTACTACTACTACTACGACTACTCATACTCCTACTACTACTCCATCAACTACTTCTCCTCCTCCTACTACTAATGCTACTACTACTACTCCTACTCCAACTCGTACTACTACTACTACAACTACTAATACTAAATTACTACAACTGCTACTGCTGCTGTTTCTACAACAACTAATACAACAACAACAACTACTACTACTAATTCTACTATTACCACCACTACAACTACTTCTATTGCGACAACTACAACTATTACTCTTACTGCTACTGGTACTACTACTGCAACAAGTATTACTACTGCTACAATGACTACACCTACGAGTACTATTACTACTATTGCTACTGCTACTATTACTACAACTACAACTCCTTCCACTACTGATACTGCTACTACTACTACTACTTCTATTACCACCACCACCACTACTACTATTAGTACAACAACAACTATTACTGCTGCTACTGCTACTCCTACAACTACTACTCCTTCTGCTACTGCTACTACTACTACTACTACTACAACTACTACTGACACTACTACCACCACTACAACTATTCCTGCTACGACTCCTACTAGCACTAGTACTACTACTGCTTCGCGTACTACTGCTCCAACTAGTATTACTACTACTACTCCAACAACTACAACTCCAATTATGACTACTATTACAACTACAACAATAACAACTACTACTACTACTACTACTACTACTACTACTTCTGCTACTAGTGCAACTAAAACTATTACTGTTACATCAACGACTACTACCCCTAGTGATACTGCTACTACAACTACTACTATAACTCCGATTACTACTATTACTGCTACTACTACTGCTACTACAATTACTACTACCACTCGTACTATTACTTCAACTTCTACAGCTCCGGCGTCTATTACTACCACTACGACTACGAATGGCACTACTACTATAATAATAATAACTACTATCGCTACTACTACTCATACTATTACTTCTACTTTTGCAGCTACTACTATTGCTGCTATCATTGCCGCTGCTATTGCTACTACTACTACTACTAATTCCACCACGACTACTACTACAACAACAACTATTTCTACTACTTCTACTACTACTACTACAACAACAACAACAACAACTAGTACTAATACCACCACTAGTACTACTACTACTACTATTATTACTACTTCTAATACTACTACTACGACTACTACTGCTACAACAACAACTACTACTACTTGTACTACAACTACTAGTACCATTACTACTACTTGTACTACTACTACTACTACTACTACTACTACTACAACTACTACTCCTACTACTACTTCTGCTATTACAACTACGACTACTATTGCTACTACTACAACTACAACTCCTACGCCTACTTCTACTACTACTCCTACTGTAACTACGAATGTTACTGCTACTACTCCTAGTATAGCTACTACTACTAATCCTACTGCTACAAATACTAGTACAACTACTGCGACTACTCGTACAATTACTACTGTCAAAACTACTACTACTGCTACTACTGCTGCTGCTGCTACTTCTACTATTACTCCTACAATAACTACTACTACTACTATTGCTACTATTGCCACTGCTACTTTGACCACTACTACAACCACAACAACTATTGCTCCTATTGCTATAGCTACTACTACGATTACTACTGCTTGTCCTACTGCTGCTACTTCTATTACCACAACTACTGTGGCTACTACTGCTAGTGCTAGTGCTACTACTACTACTACTACTGCAAGAGCTACTACTACTACTACTACTTCTACTACTATTATTACTACTACTACTACTACTACTACTACTACTACTACTTTGTCCACTACTACTGCTACTTCTGTTACTATTGCTCCTACTACTACTGCTACTATCACTATTTCTACTACTACTTCTACCACTACAGCTATTTCTGCTGCTGCTGCAACTGCTACAACAACTACTACTACTATCGCTACTACAACTTCTGTTACTACTGCTCCTACTATTTCTAAAGCAAACACTATTATTACCAGCATTACTTCTACTTCTACTGCTACTACAAATAACACTACTACTATTACCACTACTCCCACTACTACTACTACTGCTGCTGCTAGTGCTACTGCCACTGCCGCTGCCACTACTATTGCTACTACTGCTCCACCTCATCCAATAGTTGCGACTACCATCACTACTAGTACTGGTACTACCACAACTTCTCCTACTACTACTATTGCTACTAATACTACAACTACTCTTACTACTGCTACTACTACAACTACTACTGCTACGGCTACTAATACTGCAATTGCTACTACTGCTACTACTACTACTATTAAAACATCTACTGCTACTTCTACTATTTCTCCTCTAACTATTACTACTACTACTACTGCTGCTACTAGTACTACTGCTACTACTACTATTATTACAACTACTACCACAACTGCTGCTACTATTGCCACCACTGCTACCACCCCAACTAATGCTACGACTGCTACTACAACTATTGCCACTCCTATTACTGCTACAACTACTGCCACTTCTGATACTACTGCTACTACGGCTACTATTGCTGCTACTGCTATAAGTTCTACTGCTACTGCTACAACTACTACAACTACTACAACTAATACTATAACTTCAATGGCTACTGCTGCTACTGCAACTGCTATTACTACTACTGCTGCTACTACTATTATTACTGCTACTACTGCTACTACAATTACTACTACTTCTACTACTACTACTACTACTATCTCTAATATTGCTACTACAACAACTACTACTACCACTACTCCCATCGTTGTTGCCAGTGTAACTACTGCTACTACTGCTACTACAACTAGTTCTACTACTACTACTACCACTACTGCTACTTCTGCTATTGCTGCAACTGCTATAACTATAACTAGTACTACCGCTACTATAGCTTCTATTACTACTACAACTATTTCTACAGCAACCACTATGATTACCTGCATTACTGCTACTACCACTGCTACTACAAATAATACTATTATTATTCCACTAGTCCTACTACTACTACTTCAGCTGTTGCTACAGCTACTACTGCTACTACTGCTCCTCCCCCTCCAATTGCTGCGACTACCACTACTATTAGTACTGCTACTACCACAACTTCTCATACTACTGCTATTACTACTACTACTGCAACTACTCTTACTACTGTAGCTACTACAACTACTACCGCTGTGGCAACTACTACTGCTACTATTGCTACTACTATTACAACATCTACTGCTACTTCTACTATTTCTCCTCTTACGACTGCTATTGCTACTACTGCTACTACTAATACTTCTACTATTACTATTACTACTACTACTCCTCCTCCTACTACTTCTACTACTACTATTACAACTACTACTCCTGCTACATCTGCTATTACAACCGCTACTACAACTGCTGCCACTACTGCTACCACTCCAACTAATGCTACGATTGCTACTGCAACTTCTGCTACTCCAATTACTACTATTACTACTGCCACTACTGATAATGTTGCTACTGTTGGTACTACTACTATAACTTCTATTGCAACTTCTACAACTACTACAACTACTACTACTGCTTCAATAGCTACAGCTGCTACTGCAACTACTATTACTATTACTCTTACGATTACTACTGCTACTTCAGCCAGTCCTATTACTACTACTTTTACGACTATAATTTCTAATATTGCTACTATAACAAGTACAACTACTACTAATCCTGCCACTGCTACTTCTAAAACTACAACTACTACTGCTGCTGCTGGTACCGCTACTACTACTTTTACAACTATGACATAGCTACTATTACTGGTGTCACCACTACTACTACTACTTTTACAACAACTACTAATGCTATTATTAATGGTACCACCACCACTACCACTAATACTACTACAACTATTGCTACTACTACTACTACTACTACTACTCTTGCTAATACTACTACAACTACTGGCGCGGAAACTTTTGCTACTACTATTAGTACTCCTACTACTACTACTCCTACAACAACAACTACTACTACTCCTTCAACTAGTACTACTACTACAACAAGTGCTACACCTGCTACAATTATAACTACTAATACAACATGTTCTACTACTATTAAAACTACTACTACTGCTGCTGCTGCTACTACCACCACCACAAATTCTACTACTACTCAAATTACTTCACTTGCTACTACCACTGCTGTAACTATTACTATTACCTCTACTGCTACTACCATTGCAACTACTATTGCAACTATTGCTACTACAATTGCTACTCCTACTACTGCTGCTGCTCCTCCTCCTACTATTAGTACTACTACTACTACTACGGTCACACCAACTACAACTACTACTATTACAACTGTTTTAAAAACTACGACTACTACTACTACTAATTCTACTTCGCCTACTATGAGTACTACTGCTACTAACATTGTGACTACTACAGTCACTACTACTAGTACTATTGCGGCTACTGCTTTTACTATTATCTCTGGTACTGTTACTGCTACTATATTTACTAGGACTACTACAACTACTTCTACTACAACTACTACTACTCCTATCACTACTATTGCTATGAGTGCTACTACCCCTACTATGACTACACCTATTACTACAACTATTATTACTGCTACTACTACTATTATTACTACTATTACTGCTACTACCGCTGCACCTCCTACTACTACTGCGTCTACTACTACAACAATTGCTACAACTACTACGACTACTCCTACTAATACTACTACTATGACTACTACTTCAACCACTACTATTACTAATACTACTACAACTTCTACTACAACTCCCATTACTGCAACTACTAGTTCCACAACTACCTCCAATACCACTACTATTGCTACTGTTACTATACTACCACAACTACTACTACTAATACTACTGCTACTCATACAACTACTAATATTACTACAAATAATACTACTGCTGCAACTACAACAACAACTACTACTACTACTACTACTTATACTACTATTACTACAACTACTACTACACTATAGCTGCTGCTACTACTTCTACTACTACTACTACTCCTACGGCTGCTACTACTACTACTCATACTACTACTACTACTATAGCTACTACTACTACTTCTACTACTACAACTACTACTTCAACTACTATTGTGACTACTCCTACTACAACTCCTATGACTCCTATTGCTGCTGCTACTACTACTACTACGACTACTACTACTCCTACTCCTACTTCTACTGCTACTGCTACTGCCACAACTACTTCACCTACTACTATAACACTTACTACAACTACCACGACTACCAGTACTACAACTACTACTACAACTACTATTACAACAACTACTACTACTACTACTCCACCTACAATTACAACTAGCGCTATTGCTACTACTTCTTTTGCAACTACCACTACTACTACTACTACTACTACTACAGCAAATAGTACTATTACTATAACTAATACTGCAGTAACAGCTATTACAGCTACTACTACTACTACTGCACCTACTACTACTACCACTCCTATTACTTCTACTACTAGTATTACTACTTCTACTAGTACTACTAGTACCGCTGTTCCTACAAATGCTAAAACTTTTCCTACTACTACTACTACTGATCGTGCTACTACTAGTACTACTAGTGTTGCTATTACTACTACTTCAACTAATACAACAACTACTACAGCTGCTACTTCTATTACTACTGCAGTTACAACTACTACTACTCCTACTGCTACTACTACTACAACTACTATTTTTACTGCTACTACAACTACTATGACAACAACAACTACTACTACTACGACTACTACAACTGTTGCGGCTGCTGCTACAACAACAACTAATACTAACGCTACTACTACTCCTCCTACTGCCACAACTGCTACTAATGCTACTACTGCTACAACTACTACTACAACTTCAACTAATGTTGCTGCTCCCGCTACTACTGCAATAACTGCTTCTACTACAACCTCTACCATCACTACGGCCGCTACTGTGACTACACCACTACTACAACAACTAATACTACTACTACTACTCCTACAACTACTACTATTACCATAAAAAATACTGCTACCGTTAATAGTACAACAACTAAAACTTCTCCTACTACTACTACTACTACTGCTGCTGCTACTGCTGCTACTATTATACTACTACTTCTTCAACTACTACTACTACTACTACTACTACTTCTACTGCTAGTGCTAGTGCTACTACTACTACTACTCCAACTTCTACTACTACTAGTCGTACTACTACTACAACTACACCTACTACTTCTGCTACTACTGCTACTATGATAAGTGCGACTGTTGTTGCTGTTACAACAACTACTACTACTACAACTACTCTTCCTACTACCACAACTATTACTACTGCTACTACTACTACTACTATTGCTATTACTACTGCTGCTGCTTCTACCATAATTACAACTTCTAGTACTACCTCTACTACTACTACTATTGCTACTATTACAAGAATTACTACAAATAGTACAATTACTGCTACAACAACAACAACAACTACTATTTCTACTACTACCTCTACTACTACTACTATTGCTACTATTACGAGAATTACTACAAATAATACAATTAATCCTACAACAACAACAACAACTACTACTCCTACTATGACTACTACTACTACTACTGCTACAACAATAGCTTCTTACACCACCACCACTACTACTACTACTCTACTACAACTACTACTGCTACTACAACAAAAACAACAACAACTAATACTACTACAACTACTGCTACCGCAATTACTACTTCTACTACTATTACTACTACTAGTACTATTACTACTATTTCAAATTCTAGTACTGCTACTACTACTACTACTAATTCTAGTACTGCTACTACTACTACTCCTATTTCTGCTACTACCACTATTACTACAGCTACTACTACTCTTACGACAACAATTACTACTACTACTACTGCTACTACTACAACTACTAAATATTTTCGTATTTCTACTACTACTACTCCTGCTAGTACTATTCCTACTACTACTAGTGCTACTACTTCTACTTCAACTAATACGACTACTGCTATTACTGCTACTTCTACTATTACTGCTTCTAGTATGACTATTGCTACTACTGCTACTCCTACTGCTAACAATGCTACAACAAGTACTACTACTACTGCAAATACTACTGCTACTACAACTACTACTACAACAACCGCTATTACAGTTTCAACTACTACTACTACTACTGCTCCTATTGCTGCTGGTACTTCAATTACTACGATTACTACTCCCACTACTATTAATACTACTGTTGATGCTATAACAACTGCAACAACAACTACTACTCTTCCTACAACCACAACTAAAATAACTGCTACCACTACTATGACAAAAACTTCTCCTAGTACTACTACTACTATTACTACTACTTCTACTACAACCACCACTACTACTATTGCTACTGTTACTTCACTACTACTGCAACTACTATTACTAATACGACTACTACTCTAACAACTACCACTATTGCTACAAATAATAATAATACTACTACTACTACAGCTACTAAAATTTCTCTAACTACTACCACTATTACTCCAGCTACTACTTCCACTACTACTACTGCTACGACTACTCCTATTGATACTACTATCATAGCTACTACTTCTACTACTACAACAACTATAGCTACTACTATTACTATGACCACTACAACTACTACTACTGCTACTGTTACAACACCAACTACTACAACTACGACAACTCCTTCTACTGCCACAACTACTATTTCTGCTACTACTACTACTCCTCCTACTACAACCACCACTACTACAACAACAACAACTACTACTATTACTAATACTACAGCGGCTGCTACTTCTACAAGTAGTGCTTCTACTACCACCTCTACTACAACTACTAATACTTCTACTGTTACTACACTACTACTACTACTCCTACACCAACTCCTACTCCTACAACAACAACAACGACTACTACTTCTATAACTACTACAACAATAACTACTACTACTGCTACAACTACTTCTACTGCAACTACTGCTACTATTGCTACTACTTCTACTACTACTAGTACTACTCGTATTACTACTACTACTACTTCTACTACAACAACTACTACTGCAACTACTAGTTCGGTTACTACTACTACTACTATTGCTACTACTACTGCCACTACTGCTACTACAACTACTAGTACAACTACCACTACTACTGCTCTTACTAATACCACTTGTACTACTACTACTTGTAGTATTATTGCTACAACTGCTACTACTTTTATTGCTACTACTACTACTCCTCCTCCTATTACTACTACTACTACATCATCTACTACTGCTACAAGTAGTATTACTGCTGCTACTACTATTACCAGTACTACTGCTCCGACAACTACAACAACAACAACTACTACTGCAACTACAACTATTACTCCTACTACTACTTTTACTACTACTACTACTATTACTACTACTACTACTATTACTAATACTACTACAACTACTATTACAACTACTACTACTGTTGTTACGACTACTACTAATACTACTCCTATTGCTGCTGCTGTTGCAGCAGGTACTACTACTACTACTACTACTACTACTCCTACTACTGCTACTACTGCTACTACTACTACTACTACTACTACTAGTACTACTAATACTGCTACAACTATTAGTAGTACTACTACTACAACTACAACAAGTACTCCTACTGCTACTTCTACTCCAACACCTACTCCTATTACAACAACTACTACTACCGCTACTTCTATTACTACAACAATAACTACTACTACTACTACAACTACTACAACTCCTATTGCCACTCCTACTCCTACAATTACTCTTATTACAACAACTACTACTACTTCTACTACTACTATTACTCCTACTACTACAACAACTACTACTACTACTCGTACTGCTACTCACAACTCCAACACCTACTCCTATTTCTACAACAAATACTACTGCTGCCATTGTAACTACTACAACAACAACAACTACTACTGCTACTCCTACCGCTACTCCTACTCCTATAATAACTCCTATTACTACTACTACAACAACAACAACTTCTACTACTCCTACTACTGCTGCTGCTGCTGCTGCTGCTACTATTACTAGTACTAGTACTAGTACTATTACTACTACTACTACTACTCCTGCTGCTACTACTACTACTACTTCTACTATTACAACTACTACTCCTGCTGCTACTACTACTACTTCTACTACTACTACTAGTAGTGCTACGATAACAACTACTAGTGCGACTTCTACTACTGCTACTACTACTACTGCTGCTATTACTATTGCTAGTGATACTACTACTACTACTAGGGCTGCTACTACTACTGTTGCTATTGCTACTACTCACACGGCTACAACTACTACTCCTACAACTAGTACTACTAATAGGACGATAAGTGCTACCTCTACTACTACTTCTACTACTACTATTACACTATCGCTATTACAGTTGTTGCCGCAACTACTACAACAACTACCAAAGTTGCTGGTACTACTACTACTACTATTGCTACTAATACTGCTGCTGCTACCACTACCAGTACTACGGCAACTGCTACTACTAATACTACTACTACTACAACAACTACAACTTCTACTACTATTACTACTGCTACTACTACTGCTACTCCAACTAATACTATAGCTTCTGCAACTACTATTCTAATGATTAGCATTACTGATTTGACTACTACTTGTACTACTACTATAACTATTGCTTCTACTACTATTACTGCTACCACTACTTCGACTGTTATGACTGTTACTACTGCTACTACAAGTACTACTACTAATACTACGACTACTACTACTACTACTACGGCTATAATTACTACTGCCACTACTACTACTTTCTCTACTACATTTACTACCTCTGCAAGTACAACAACTACTACTACTGCTGCTACTGCCACTACAGCTATGAATTGTACTACTACTACTTCTACTACGATAGATGCTGCTACTAGATAGCTACTGCTACTTCTGCTATGACTACTTCGACAGCTACAACTGCTACTACTACTACTATAATTACTACTACAACTACTACTACATCTACTCTTACTGCTACTACTGCTACTGTTTTTGCTACTTTTGCTACAACTATGACAATTACTATTGCTGCTACTGCTACTATTACGACAACAAAGACTAGTGCTACCACTACTACTTAAACAACTAAAACTATTGTTGCTGCTACTACAACTTCTTCCACTATTGTTACTGCAACTACTTCTACTATTTCTACTACTACTACTTCTATAACTATTACTAGTACTGCAAATACTGCTACCACTACTTCGAATGCTACTCCTGTTACTACTGCTAATACAATTACTACTACTACTACTACTACTGCTGCTGCTACTACTACTACTACTACTATAACTACTACGGCTACTACTGCTACCGCCACTACTACAACTTCCTCTACTACTTTTACCATTGCTACTACCACTGCTACAACTACTACTCTGACTCCAACTAATACTATGGTAGTTGCCACTACTACGGCTGCTATGAGTATTACTGCTTCTACATCTACTTCTACAATATAGCTACTATTGCTACTTCTGCTACTATAGCTTCTTCTACTACTACTACTGGTACTACTACTTCCACTTCTTCCACTATGATTATTATTACTACAACTACTACTACTACTACTATTGCTACTATGGCTGCTTTTGCTACTGCTGCTACCACGACTTCGATTACTACAACTGTTGCTACTGTTAGTGCAATTACGACTACAACTACTACTACATCTTCTACTGCTGCTACTACTGCTACAGTTGTTACAACAAAACTTCTACTGCTACAACTACTACAATAACTGTTGTTGCTACTTCTACTATTGCTACTACTACTACTACTAAGGCAACTGCTACTACTGCTACTGTTACAACTACTGCTACTGCTACTGCTACTAGTACAACAACAAATACTAATGCTACTACTGCTACTACTACTACTACTACTACTATTACTACAACTACTGCGACTGCTACTACTACAACTACTACTAAGACTACTGCTAATGCTGCTACTACTACTACTACCAGTACTACGGATACTACTACTACTACTACGCCTACCAATACTATGATTGCTACTGCTGCTACTACAATTATCACTATTGCTACTATAATTATCACTACTACTACTACTACTACTGCTGCTACAACAACTACTTCTCCTGCTACTATTACTATTGCAACTAGAACAACTACTACAACTTTTGCTTCTCCAACTAATACTAGTTCTGCTACTGCTACTACTCCAACTACTAGTTTTTGCTAGTACTACCACTACTACTGCTACTACTACAACAACTACTATTACTGCTGCTACTACAACTACTGCTACTACAACTACTGCCGATACTACGACAGCTACTGCTACTACTGCTGCCACTACATCAGCCGCTGCTACTGCTACTACTACTAATATAATCAATACTACAACTACAACTAGTTCCACTACAACTTCTACTACTGCTACTGTTGCTACAACCAAAACTACTATTACTACAATTACTACTACTATTATTGCTACTACTGTCACTACTGCTGCTGCAACTACTATGACTACTACTACTAATACAACTAGTACTGCTACTACAATAACAAATACTACTACTACTACTACTACTATAACTATTGCTACTACCTCTCCTACAACAATGATAACTACTACTACTACTCTTACAACAAACACTACTACTACTGCTACTGCTATAATTAATGCTAATATTACTACTAGTTCTACTACTACCTCTACTATTACTATTATTGCTACTACTTCTACTACGACTACCACTACTATTACTGCTACTACAAGTACTGCTACTACTACTACTACAATAGTTAGTAATAATATAGCTACTACTACTTCTATTGCTACTGCAACTACGACAACTTCTACTACTACTGCTGCTGCTACTACTACTATCACTATGACTACTACTACTATCACTCCTACAACAACTGCTACTATTCCTACTACTGCTACTGCTACTACTGCTATTGCTACTACTACTACAACAACTACTGCTACTACTGCTATGGCTGCAACTGTTTCTACTAGTACTACAACTACTAGTTCTGCTACTACTACGACTACTCCTACTACTATTGCTACTGCTTCCACTACTGTTAATGCTACTACTACTATTACAGCTACTACTAGGCGTACTACTACTGCTATTGCTACAGCTACTATGTCTGCTACTACTTCTACAACCTCTCCTACCACTACAACTACTTCCACTATTATTAGCACTACTATTGGCAATACTACTATTGCAACTACTGCTACTATTGCTGCTGCTACTACTACTGCCACTAATGCATCTACTGCTTTTGCTACTACTACTACTAATACCACTACTACTACTTTTGCTACTACTGTTACTACTAGTACTACCACTATAATGACTATGACCACTACTACTATGACTACCCCTACTACTATTATGGCTGCTGTTGCTACTACTACTACCCCGACTACAACCACTACTACTGCTGCTACTCTTATTACTACTACTATTGCAGCTTCTGCTACTACTACTACTCCTCCTACTACACCTTCTACTGCTACTACTACTTCAATTGCTTTCGGTAGTACTACTATTGCAACTTCTATTGCTTCTGTGATAACTACTTCTGCTACTACTAGAACTACTAGTAGTTCTATTACCACCACAACTACCCCTAATACTACAATGCCTACTATAACTACTGCTGGTACCACAACTACTACAACTACTTTTTCTACTACAGCTACTGCTGTTGCTGCTGCTGATGCTACTACTGCTACAACTGGTACTACTCTAGTTGTTGCTGCTACTACTAGGAATACTACTTCAACTACTACTACAACTACTGCTACTACTACTTCTACTCCCACTAATGCCACTTCTGCTTTTGCAACTACTACTTCTCTTAGCACTACTATTACTACTACTGCTGCTGCTATTGCTATTATGCCTACTATTACTACTATTACTACGTTGCTGCTGCGACTACTACTACTCCTACTACTAGTACTACTAGTACTATGATAGCTACTACTACTACTACTTCTGCTACAACAATAACTACAAAAATGACTACTACTACTGCAACATCCAGTATCCCAACTACTGCTACTGCTGCTACTACTACTTCCACTTCTACTGCTACTACTTCTACTACTACTATTACTGGTACTTCTCATACTACTATGACTATCACTAATACTACAACTGCAACTACTACTACGACGGCTACATCTACTACTACTACTACTCCTACTGCCACTATGGCAATCACAACAACTACTACTACGGCTGCTACTACTGCTAATACTACTATTATTCCTCCTATTACTACTACTATCGCTCCTACAACCCCTAGTACCACTACTACCGCTACTTCTACTACTAATAATACTACTACTCACTCCTTCACTACTACTGCTACTACTACTACATCTATTGCTGCAACTTCAATTGCTACTTCTACTACTACTGCTATTGCTCCTGCTACTACTACTGCTATTGCTACTACTACTACTAATACTGCTCCAACTCCTGCGACTACTACAACTACTACTCCTACTCTTACTCCTACTACTACCTCAACAACTACTGCTCTAGCTACTACTATTACTATAACTACTACTACTACTACAACAGCTACTATTACTATGAAAAATCCCACCACTATTGCTACTACTGATACTCCGAGTACTATTGCTACTACTCCCACTCCTACTACAACTACTATAGATCCTACTATTACTACTACTATTACAACTCCAACTACTACTAGTACTATGACTACTATGGTTACTGTTATTGCTACTGCTCCTCCTACTCCAACAACAACAACTATTACTACTACTACCATGTCTATAATGCTACTACAGCTACTACGAGTACTACTACTTCTCCTACTACTACTGCGGCTGCTGCTACTATTGCTACTACTAATAATGCTACTACTACTCCTTCTTCCACTTATATTACTACTATTGCTACTATTATTGCAACTACTACTACTCCTACTTCCACGTTTACTACTACTACTACTTCTCCTACTACTACTACTTCTGCTACTACAACAACTACTACAGCTACTACTACTACTTCTTCTTCTGCTGCTGCTGCTACTATAGCTACTACTTCTACCACTACAACTACTTCAACTTCTGCTACTACAACTACTACAAATATTGCAACAACTACTACTACTGCTACTGCTTATACTACTTCTTACCCTACACCTACTACTACTGCTCCTGCTACAATTACTACTACTCCTAATTCTACAACTATAGCAGCCACTGCTGCTACTCCAAACACAACCTCTACTGGTACTACTACTACTCCTAATTCTTTGACTAAAGCTTCTACTGCTATAACTACTACAACAACTACTACTGCTCAAACTATTAGTACTACAACTAGTACTCTTACTACTACTGCGGCCACAACTACTGCTAGTACTCCTACTACTACTACTATTACTACTATTGCTACTGTTACTCCAACTACAACTACTATAACTGTAGCTACTACTGTAGCAATTACAATAACTGCTTACTCTGATACTGCTACTGCTACTACTGCCACTACTTCTACTACTAGTACAGCTGCTATGATGACTACCACTACTATTACTACTACTACTACCACTAGCACTTCTGCTACTACTACTACAACTACCACTTCTTCTCCTACAACAACTACGGCTTCTGCTACTGCTACAACTAATACTACTACTACTGCTACAACTGTTGCTTCTACTATCGCTACTACTGCTACTACTACAACAACAGCTACTTCTGCTACAACTTCTACAGCTAATGCAACTTCTCCTATTACTACTGCTGCCACCACTACTACTTCTCCTACAACAACTACGACATCTGCTACTGTTACAACTAATACGACTGCTGCTTCTGCTATTGCTACTACTCGTACTACTACAACTATAGCTACTTCTGCTATAACTTCTACAGCTAATAAAACTTTTCCTATTACTATTGTTGCCACTTCTACTGCAGCTACTACTGCTAATATTACTACTATCACAACAACTACAACTGCTTCTACCACTACTATGACAACTGCTACTACTACTACCACTCCAACTACTACTTCTACTACTACACTAATGTTACTACTACTACTATAACTACAATAATACTATGACTACTACTACTACTACTATAACAATTGTTGCTACTACTGCTACTACTTCAGCTTCTGCCACTACTATTGCTACTACTACTAATACTACTATTACTACTAGTACTACTTCTGGTACTACTAATATTTCTCCCACCACTATCACTACTACAACTACTACTGCTATTGCTACTACTGCTACTACTAGGATTGCTACAGCTATTACTACTATTTCTACTACTACTATTGCTACTTCTGCTACAACAACTATGACTACTGCTGCTACCACTACAACTACAACAACTACTACAACTAAAACAGCAACTACTACTACCACTGTTACTATAGCTACTGCTACTACTTGTAGAACTATTTCTACCGCTACTACTACTACTACTAATACTACAGCTGCTACTACTTTTGGTACTACTACTAATGCTACTATTGCTACTACTACTATGACTACTGCAACAACTACTGCTACTAATGCAACTACAACTACTGCTACTACTACTACTCCTCGTACTACTACTACAGCAACAACTATAGCTACTATTGTTGCTATAGCTACTACTACTACTACACCTCCTACGACTGCTAAAGCAACAACAATAGCTACTGCTGCTGCTACTACAACAACAACTACTGCTACTACTACTACTATTGCAACTACTACTTCTGCTACCACAACCACTACCACTACTGCTACTATTGCTACTACTAGTATTACTACTATTACTACTATTGCTTCTACTACAAGAACTACAACTGATGCCATTGGTATATCTTCTACTACTACAACTACAGCTACTACCACTGCTACCACCACCACTGTGACTATAGGTACTACTTTGACTGCTACAACTACTACTACTTCTACCACAACTACTAAAACTACTACTACTACTACAAGTACTACTACTACTACTACTAATATTGCTACTATTGCTACTATTGTTACTACGGCTACAACAACTACTAAAATAACAATAACAACAACAACTACTACTACTACTACAATTACTACTACAACTACTACTATTACTGCTTCAACAACAACTATTACTACTCCTGCAACAACAAGAACAACTACTACTGCCACTACTACTACCACTACTACTACTTCTATGACTATTACTATTGCTACTCCTACTACTCCTACTAGTTCTATTACTACTACTACTACTATTTGTGCTACTACTACTCCCACTACTCCTGCTGCAGTTGCTACTACTACTGCTACTTCTCCTACTACTATGACTACTACTACTACTATAGCAATAACTACTACTACTGGTACTACAACTACTACCACTACTACAACTGCTACTATAGTAACTTCTACTACTTCTACTACTGATACTGCTATGACAACTACTACTCCTACTACTAATACTACTGCTTCTACTACTACTACTGCTACTACTATTACTACTACTTCTTCTACTGCTACTAGTACTACTACAACTCCTTCCACTATTCATACTACTATTATTTATACTAATGATATTCCTACTACAATTGCAACAACTGCTACTTTTTCAGCTGATACTGCAAATGATACTCCAACTACTTCTGCAAGAAATATTATGCTCATGATTACTACATCAACTATGGCTCCAACTACCACTATTGTTGCTACTAATACTACTGCAACTTATGCGATGACTACTACTACTTATATTGCTACTATTACTACAAACACCATTGCTACTACTGATACTCCTACTGCTACTGCTACTACTACTACTTCTATGACTACTACTACTGTAGCTACTCCTCCTACTACTACTACTGCTGCCACTATTATTACCACTACTACTGCTGCTGCTAATGTTGCTACTCCAACTACTAGCACCACTACTAGTACTACTACTACTAAAACTGTGGCTACTACTGTAGCTATTAATGGTACTACAACTACAGCTGCTACAACTACTACTTCTATTACTATTATGGTTGCGACGACTACTACATCTGCTACTACCACTGCTACTATCGCTTCAGCTACTACTACTACTACTACTACTACTACTACTACTATTACTACTACTGCGACTACTTCTACTACTAATACTACACTAATACTACAACAACAGCAACAACTACTACGACTACTAGTATTACTACTGCGACTACTTCTACTACTACTAATACTACACTAATACTACTACTACTACTACTATTACTACTGCAACTGCTTCTACTACTACTAATACTACACTAATAATACAACAACAACAACAACAACAACTACTACTACTACTACTATTAATACTGCGACTACTTCTACTACTACTAATACTACACTAATACTACTACTACTACTACTACTACTACTACTACTATTACTACTGCAACTGCTACTACTACTACTATTGCTGCTGCTGCTGCTCCTCCTCCTCCTCCTCCTACTACTACTACTACTACTACTAATACTTCAACTACTACCATTACTACTACAGCTGCAACTATTGCTGCTACTACAACTACTTCTACTACTACTAGTACTGCTACTACTACCACTTTTGCAACTATAACAACTGCTAAGGTAACAACAATAACTACTGCTACTGCTTTGACGGTGATTACTGTTACCGCTACAACAACAACTACTTCAGCTACAACTGCTAGTTCTACTACTATTATAACTACAACTACTTCTATATCAACCGCTACTTCTACTTCTACTACCATATCACCTTCTACTAGTACCACCACTAGTACTACTAATACTACTACTGCTACTACTACAACGACTACTACCGCTATTAATACGACTGCTACTACCTTTACGACCACTACTGCTATAGCTACTACTACTACTTCTGGTAATACTACTATTTATGCTATTGCTACTGCTACAACTTCTACTCATAGTACTACTATTACTACTGCAACTACTCCTACTGTAGCTACTACTACTACTACTTCAACAATTACTACAACCACAACTACAAAAACAACTACACCTATAGCTTCTACTACTACTAGTACTACTGCTAGTATTGCAACTACTACTACTGTGGCTGTTGCAACTGCTGTTATTGCTACTACTACTAAAACTACAAATGATGCTGCTACTATTGCTACGGCTACTACTGCCACTCCAACTACTATAGCATCAAATACTACTACTACAGCTGCTAATACTATCAATACTACTACTACTACTGCTACCACTGCTGCAACAACTACAATCGCTACCACCACTACTACTACTGCTACTACTACTACAACAACAACTACTGCTACTATAACAACTACTACTACTAGTACTACAACAGCTACTACTGCTACAACTACTACTACTACAACTACTACTGCTATAACTTCTGCTGCCACTACTGCTACTACAACTACAGCTGCACCTACTCCTAATAGTTCTAATACTACTACTACTTCTACTACTATTTTTATTACTACCACTTCTACTGCTACTTTTGCTACGAGTAGTAGTATTGCAATTTCTGCTACCAGTAGCACTAGTACTACTACTGCGATTGTTGCTACAAATGCTACTACTTCTACTATGACAACAATTACTCTTATTACTACTAATACTACTATGGCTATGACTTTTATTACTACTACTACTACTACCACTACTACTACTACTACTACTACTACTACTACTACTACTTCTGCAGCTACTACGACTAGTACTTATGCTGGAACTACACCAACTGTTACTACCACTATAATTAATACTACTATTGCTACTACTAGTAGTACTATTACTATTGCAACTACCACTGCGACTACTAATACTACTACTACTGCTGCAACTACTGCTATTGCTACTACTACTACCACTTTTCCTACTACTATTACTACTGTGACTACTTCAATTACTACAACAACAACAACTACTACTACAACTATTACTTCTACTACTACTACTACTTCTGCTACTACATCTATGACTGCTACTACAACTACTTCGGCCATTGCTACGACTGCTACCACTATTAATACTACTACTACTACTGCCACTACTGCTGCTGCTGCTATTGCTGTTACTGCTACTACTATGACAAGTACTACCGATGCTGCTCCAACTACTTCTACTACCACTGCTGCTGCTACTGCTACTACTACTACCAGTACTACTATTGTTGTTGCTGCTATTGCTACTGCTACTAATATTTTGCTACTATAGCTACTGCTACTAGTTCCCCAACTACTGCATCTTCTACTACTACTACTGCTGCTACCACTAACTACTGCTACTACTACAAGCAATACGACTACCAGAATTAACAACAACTACTGTTGCTGCTGACACCGTTACGACAACATAACACCTACTACTACTACGACAAAATACTAACTACTGTTGTGGCAGACAAAAGCTGCTAACTACTACGAACTACGGCTATTACTACAGCTACTACTACTATTTCCAACACTACTCCTACTCCAACTATTGTTGCTATAGTTGCTACGACTATTACTACTACTACTACTACTAATACCACTTGTACTACTACTACTATTTCCACTACAACTACTACTGCTACTAATACTGGTTCTACTACTGCGGCCGTCGCCGCCGCTGCTACAACTACAACCACTGCAACTACTTTTGCTACTACTACTGTTCCACTACCGCTAACACAACTACTACCGCTGTTGCTACGGTTGCTATTGTTGCAGCTACCGCTACTACTACTACTTCACTTACTTCCTCTCCTACTGTGACAATTGCTACTACTACTTCTGCAACTGGTACTACTACTACGTCTCCTACTAGTACTACCGCAAAAACAAGTAATGGCAATATTACTACGTTTGCTACTACAACTACTACAACTACTACTACTACAACTACTGCTACCACCGCTACTACAACAACTACTGCTACTATTGCTACTGATGCTCGTTCTGCTACTACTGCTAATAAAACTAGCACTACTACTTCTACCACTACTACCACCATTACCGCTACTACTAGTTTGACAACTACTACTGCTATAACTATTACCACTACTATGCTGTTACTACTACTACTAGTACTACAGTGACTACTACTACTACTACTACTACTACTACTACGATTAATGCTACTAATGCTACTTCTACCACTACTACTACTCCTCCTACTACTACTCCCACTACAACTCCTACTACTAGTACTACTACTCTTAATACTACTACTACTACAACAACAACAACAACAACTAATCCTACTCCTAAACCACTCCAACTACAACAAATATAACTCCTATAACTACTACTTTTACTACTACTACTACTACTATGACAACAACTAGTACTACTAGTCCTGCTACTACAACGATAACTACAACTACTAGTACTACTACGATGATTACTACTGCTACTATTACCACCACCACAACAACAACAACAACAACTACTACTACTACTACTTCTACTTCTACTACTACAAATACAACGATGATTACTACTTCAACCACTACTACTTCTATTGCTTCTCCTGCTACTCCTGCTACTCCTAGTACTACTACTATTAATACTACTACTACTCCTAATACTACTAATACTACTACCCCTGCTTCTACTACTGCAACTATGACTAGAGCTACAAATATTAGTATCCTGCTGCAACTACTACTATTATTACTACTACTACTACTACTCCTACTACTACTGCTGCTACTATTTCTACTACTACAACTTCTAGTACTACTACTGCTGCTGCTACTGTTGCTACAACTATTACAACTACTACTATTATTCATACTACTTATACTACTGCTACTATTGCTACTGCAACTTCTAGTACTACTACTTCTGCTACTACTTCTACTACCACCATTACTACTACAACTACTGTTGCTCAACAACGACTGCTACAACTACTACCACAACTAGTAATCTTGCTGCCACTACAACTACTTCTACCACTACTATTACTACTACTGCTGTTGCTACTACTACTACTACAATAACTACTGGTACTGCTCCTACAACTACTATTGCCGCTACTACTATGATGATTACTGCTGCTAATGCTACTACTACAACTTCTCCTACTAGTACTACGCGTGCTACTATTAATACTACTATTACTACTATTATAATTAATGGTACAACAATACTACTATTGCAACTACTACCATTACTATTGCTACAGCTAAAGCTACTACTACAACAACTACTACTCCTAATACTACACCTACTACTATTCCTTCTCCAACACCTATTACTACTACTGCTCCTACTCCTACTACTTTTACTACTGCAACTACTACTACTACTATTACTACTACTACTCCTTTGGCAACTACTACTGCTACTACTACTCCTACTACTAATACTACTACTACTGCTGCTATTGCTACAACTGTTGCTACTGCTACTACTACTACTACAACTACTACTACTACTACTACTACGACTACTACCTGTACCACTACTAATACTACCCGAGCTACTACTACTGCTACTACTACTACTTTTACTACTACTGCTGCTACGACTACTATGACTACTACTAGTACTTCTACTAATATTACTATTGCTACTACTGCTGCTACTATTAGTACAACTCCTACTGCTGCTGCTACTACTACTACTATTACAACAACAACAACAACTACTACTACTACTCCTGCTGCTGCTATTACTACTACCTTTACTACTACTACTACTACTGGTACTACAACAACTACTACTACTACTGCTACTATTAGTCCTTGTCCTACACCTATTCCGACTAGTTCTCCAACTAATACCACCACCACGACTACTACTACTACGACGACTACTACTACTACTACTACTACTTCTACTACTGCTTCTACAACTTCTACTTCTACAAACACTACTATAGCCGCTAGTACTACTACTACCACAACTACTATTGCTATTGCTACTACTACTACAGTTGCTAGTACTAGTACTACTCATACTACTATTATTACTACTACTACTACTACTACTGTAGCTGCTATTGCGACTATTGTTACTACTGTTACTACTACTACTACTTTTATTATTACTACTATTACTGTTGCTATCACTACTACTGCTGCTACTACTACTACTAATACTACTACAACTAGTTCTACTATGGCTACTGCTGCTACTAATACTACTACTCCCAATGCTTCTCCTACTATTACTACTACTACAACTACCACTACTGCTACTTCTACTGTGACTACTTCTACTACTACTAGTCCTCCTACTAGTTCTCCTACTACTACTACTACTATTGCTACTACTTCTGCTACCACTACTACTGCTTCTACTATTTCCACTACTGCCACTAATACTGCTACAACAACAACAACAAAAACTACTACTACTACTACTACAATAACTACTACTACAATTGTTACTGCTACAATTCTCAGTACTGCTATTGCTACGACTGCTTCAACTGCAACTGCTACTACTACTACCACTACTACTACTGTTAATACTATTATTGCTACTGCTACTGCTACCGCAACTGCTGCAGCCACAACAACTACTACTAGTGCTACTGCTACTACTCTTGCTAATACAACTTATACTACTACTGCTGCTACAACTACCACTACTACTTCTGCTACTACTGCTGGCACTACTACTACTGCTGGCACTACTACTGCAACTATTGCAACTGCTACTTCTACTTCTACTACTACTACAACCACTACTACAACTAAAGCAACTACTGCTACAAGGGCTACTTCTACTACTACTCCTATTACTACTACTACTACTTATGCTACTAAAAATACTACTACAACTAATACTACTACTACAACACTACTATTACAAATACTACCACTACAGATACTAATAGGGTTAATACTATCACTACTACTACTACTACTTCTACTACTTCTACTTCTAAAATTGCTACCACTATTGCCAGTGCCCCTACTACTCCTGCTATTGCTGCTACTACTGCAACAACTTCCATGAATACTACTATTGCTACTACTGCTGCTACTTCTCCAACTACTACTGCTTTTGCTACTACTACTGCTACTATTACTACTATGAGGACTACAACTACTGCCACTACTACTGCTACTACTGCTATTTTTGCTACTATTACAGCTATTGCCGCTACCGCTACTACTACCACTGCAATTGTAGCTACTACTGCTAATCCTACTACAACTCCTTCTCTTGTAGCTATTCCTACAACTACTCCGTCTCCTACTACTTCTGCTACTACTACTAGCACTACTACTAATACTACTATGACTACAACTACTGCAACTACTTTTGCTGCTTTTACTACTACTTCTCCTTTTGGAACAACAATAACTACTACTAGTCCTGTTACCAATACTACTACTACTAAAACTACTACTATTACTACTGCTACTGCTGCTATTATTACTTCTACTACTACTACAATGTCTACTACTGCTACTAATACTGCGACTACTACAGCAACTGCTACTATGGCTACTATTATTACTACAACTATTGCTACTGCTACTACTACTCCGTTTATTACTACTGATATTGCTACTACTATAACAATGACTACTACTACTTATACTACTACTACTACTATTCTTGGTACTATAGCTTCTACTACTACTACTACTACTACAACAGCTACTACTATTACCTCTACTCCAACAACTACATTCACTGCTGCTACTACTGCTAGTACTACCACCGCTACTACTACTACTATTGCTGCTATTATTGTTGCTACTACTACTGCTGCTACCACAATTCCTTCTACTACTACTACTGCTATTACTACTACTACACATACTACTATTGCTACTACTGCTTCTATTTCTCCTACTAATACTATTATTGCAACTACTACAACTGCTACTACTATTGCGACTACTACAACTATTACTACCACTACTACTGCTGCTGCTGCCACAGCTACTACTACTACTACTACTCCTCGTTCTACTACTATTGCTACTACTATTGCTACTACAACTATTGCTACTACTACTTCTCTTACTACTGCTACAACTATACTACTTCAATACCTACCACTACAACTACTCGTACGATAGTAGCTACTGCTGCTACTACTACAACTACTCCTGCTACTAATGTAAAAATTAGTTCTAGTTCTACTACTTTTGCTACTAGTACTACTACTATTGACGCTACTACTCCTACTAGTACTACTACTACTACAACAACAACAACAATTACTACTACTGCTACTGTCACTACTACTACTGCCACTATTACTAATGTGGCTACTAGTACTTTTACCACTACTCCTAATAATACAACCACAACTATTGTTGTTGTTCCTGCTAATACAACTACTACGACTACTACTGTCGTTGTTGTTGTTATTGCTACCACTTCTCCTACTACTATGACTTCTCCTACTATTAATGCTACAGCTACTGCTTCTACTTCTACTACACTGCTACTACTTCTAGCACTACTACTGTTACTACTAGTGCTACTGCTACTTCTCCTATGGCTACAGCTATTATTACAACTAACGTAGCTACTAATGCATCTACTACTAGTGTTACTACTAGTAGAAATTCTACTACAACTACTATTACAATTACTGCTACTACTAATACTACTACTACAACTACTACAATTTCTCCTCCTACTTCTGATGCTGCTACTACTTCTACTACTACAACTACTGCTATTGCTAAACAACAATAACTACTACAACTACTACTACAACTTCTACTACTACTGCTGCCACTATTAAAACAACTCAAACTACTGCTACCACTATTCCTCCTTCTACTACGACTACTGCTACTGCAACAACTAATACTTCTACAACTACTACTACCACTATTACTATGACTACTACAACAACTACTACTATTACTGCTACTACTACAACTATAACTTCTCTTCTGCTACTACTACTACTTCTGCTCCTGATACTACTACTGCTCCTAAGGCAACAACTATTACTACTACTACTACTATTGCTACTACTACTGCTGCAATAGTTGCAACTGTAACTGCTACTACTGCAACTACTGCTACTACTATCACTGCTACTACTACTCCAAATACTATTATGACTACTAATACTGCAATAATTGCTACTACAACTACTACTCCATACTCTCCCGCTACTACTACTTCTACTACAACTACAACAACAATTACTAATATTATTACCACTACTACTACTGCTATTGCTACTGCTACTTTGACTTTTGCTACTACTGCAGCTACTACGACTACTACTTCTACTAATGCAACTGCTACTACAACAACTCCTGCTACTACCATAATAACTACTACTACGATTACCAGTACTACTACTACCACTCTTGTTGCTACTACTGCTGCTACTACTAATACTTCTACTATAGCTAATGCTACTGCTACTACAATGACTACTACTGCTCCTATTGCTACTGCTGCTATAGCTACTACTACTATGACTACTACTACTGCAATTATTACAATAATTACTTCCACTACTACTACTTCTGCTACAAATACTACTGCTGTTGCTACTGCTTCTACAGCTACTACTACTACAACCACTACTATTGTCGCTGCTACTACTACTCCAACTACTATTATGACTACTAATACTGCTGCTACTACTACTACTACTACTATTGCTTCTACTCCATCTTCTCCCCCTACTACTACTTCTACAACTACTATGACAATAACTACTAATTTTATTACCATGACTATACTGCTGCTACAATGACTACTGCTACTGCTACTACTACTTAGACATTCACTACTACTATAGCTACTATGACTACTACTTCTACTACTGCAATTGCGACTACCACAACTCGGGCTACTACTACAACAACTACTACTGGAATTACCACCACTACTACTACGACTGTTATTGCTACTACTGCTGCTACAACAAATACTTCTACTATAACTAATGCTATTGCTGCTACAATAAGTACTACTACACCTATTACTACTACTATTACTGCGACTACTACTACCACTACTACTACTGCTTTTATTACAAGTATTACTACCACTACTACTACATTTGCTACAAATACTGCTGATGCTGCTGCTACTTCTACAACAACTACTACTAATACCACTACAACCGCTGCAACACACTCTACTACTAGTACTACTACTCCTACAATGACAGCTACTACGACTGCTATTGCTACTACTATTGCTTCTACTACTACTACTGCTACTACTATTGCTACTATTACTACTTCTACTACCACTGCTACTACTACTACCACAACTACTACTACTAGCACTTCGAGAGATACTGCTACTACAACTGCGGCTGCTATTACTACTACTAATCCTACTACAACAACTACTGCTGCTGCTACTACTGCTATTGTTGGTGCTGCTACTAAAACTACTACTCCAACTACTTCTCCAAGTACTACTACTACTATAACAACTACCACTGCTACAACTAATGCAACTAATTCCACTACTACTACCGCTGCTCGTACTACTTTTCTTACTTCTACTACTGCTACTGCTACTACTATTGCTACTACTACTACTACAACTCCAGCTACTACTGTTGCTACTACTACTACTACTAGTGCTACTACTACTACTCTTGCAACTACTACAGCTACTTTGGCTGCTATTAATACTACTACTAGTGCAACTACTGCTACAATTCTGCTGCTGCTACTACTACCACTACTGCATCTGCTATTATTACTACCACTACTCCCACAACCACTACCACAACTGTTGTTGTTGCTGCTGCTAATACTACCGCTACTGCTACTGCTATTGTTATTATTGTTGCTACTTATACTACTACGACATTTCTTGTTACTTCTACTAATGCTACTGCTACTACTTCTACTACATTGCTACTCCTTCAACTACTTCTACAACTACTACTGTTGTTGCTACCACTATTGTTATTGCTGCTACTACTAATATGATTACTACTACTACTGCCACTACTACAAATATTGCTACTAATACTACTGCTATTACTACTACAAGCACTACTACCACTACTACTATTGCCGCTACTACTACGGCTACTACTACTACAGCTGCTACTAATGTTGTCACTGCTATTGCTGTAGCTACTACTACTAAAACTACTCCTACTATTGTTGCTGTTGCAACTACTGCTTTTACAACAACAACAACAATAATAATAACAATAATAACAACAATAACTACTACTACTATTACTATTATTATTGCTGCTACTGCTGTCTCTACCGCTGCCACTATCGTGGCTAAAGCTGCTATGACTATTACACTTACTACTTCTCCAGCTACTACTACCACTGCTACTACAACTGTGACTGGTTCTACCACCACCGCTACTACAACTATTACTTCTACAACTAATTCTACTAATCCTACTTTTACAACTACTGCTACTACCACTACTACTCCTACAACCACTACTACTTGTGATACTACTTCTGCTACTATAGCTATGACTACGACTACTACCACTACTGATACTATTGCTACTAGTGCTACAACAATAATAACTACTACTCCTATTGCAACTACTGCTACTGATACCACTAACATGCTGCTACTGCAGCTACCACTACCACTACTACTACTACTACTACTACTACTACTACTACTATGCCTACTACTAGTAATACTGCTACTACTGCTACCACTACTGCTTCTGCTGGTACTACTACAACAACAACTACTACTATTGTTGTTCTTGTTGTTGCTGTTACTTCTGCAACAACAATAACTACTACTACTACTACTACTATTACTCCTGTTGCTACTGTTATTGCTGCTGCTGCGGCTGCTAATGTCATAATTGCAGCTACTACGACTACCACACCTACTTCTTCTCCAACTACTATCACTGTGGCTACTACCACTATCGCTACTACAACTGCTATTGGTTCTTCTACTACTTCTACAACAATAACAACTACTACTGCTACTTCTACAACCACTATTACTCACGATACTATTTCTACTACTACAACTATGATAGCTACTTCTACCACAACTACTACCATTGCTACTACTGCTACTGTTACTACTACTGTACTACTACTATTCCAACTACTACGATAACTATTACTACGACTACTACTACTGTTACTACTAGTACTACTGCTGCTGCTGCTACTACTACGACTACTTCTACACAGCTACTTCAACAACTACTAGTACTACTTTTACTGCTACTACTGTTGCTGCTACTACAAATATTATGACTACAACTACTTCTACTTTAGATACTACTTATACTCCTCCTACTACTATTACTACTGCAACTACTTATGCTACAACTACTATTGCTACTGCTCCAATTGCTACTATTGCTGCTACTACTACTGCTACTATTGCTGCTAGTACTACTACTACTATTGCTATTACTACTACTACTACTACTGCTGTTGCTGCAACTACTACTACTACTATCACTACTAAGTGGCTGATAACAGTAATATAGCTACTACTGCCACTACTACCACTACTACGTCTGTTGCTTCTACTACTATTACTACTTCAACTACTACTATGACTTATGGTACTACTACTACTACTATTGCTACTACTTCTACAAATACGACAATGCTACAGCTTCGACTACAACAACCACTACTACTTCAGCTACAACTACTACTGCTAGTACTTTTGCTGCAACTACTATTGCAACTCCTGCTAATACTACTTCTGCTGCTACTACTACTACTACTTCTACTACTTTTATTAATGCTCCTATAATTACCGCTACTACTACTAATACTACTGCTGCTACTGCTACTACTACTACTACAATTCCTATGACCACCCCAGCTACAGGCTGCTACTACTGCTACTACTGCTACTACTACTATTATTATTACTACCACTACTACTACTACTACTACTACTACTACTACTACTACTATTGCTACAACTATTGCTTCTACGACTTCTAATAGTACTAATAAATTACTATTACTATTACTATTGCTACTATTGCTTTTACAATTGCCACTACTACTTCTACTGCTACTCCAACTACTACTACTACTCCGCCTACTACTACTACTACTACTACTATTACTTCTACCACTCCTACTAATACAACTACTGCTATTAGTACTACTTTTACTACTACTTCTCCTACTCCTGTTACTACCCCGACTACTACTACTTGTACTCCAAGTACTATTACTACTACTACTACTACAACTAGTACCACTACCACTACCACCACTACCCCAACTGTGACTCCTTCTACAACAACAACAACAACTACTACTACTACTAATAATAATAATAATAACAATAATAATAGTAATAGTAATAAAAATAATAATGATCCAACTACTACTTCTACTACAACTACTACTTCCACTAATACTACTACTACTACTGCTGCTGCTACTATGACTACTACTTCTATTACTACTTCTATTGCTACTTCTACAACTTCTGCAACTACTACTACACTACTACTACAACTATAACAACTAGTACTTATACTACTCCTTCAAGTACTACTACTACTACTACAACTACTACTACCACTACTACTACTCTGAATACTACTAGTATTTTTACAACTTCAACTACTTCTACTAGTACCACTAATCCTAATACTATTACTACCAGTCCAACTGCTACAACTACTTCTTCTACTACTACTACTTCTACAACTACTACAACTACAACGAGTACAACAACAAGGACGATTACTACAACTATAACTATTTCTAATACGACTACCAGTACTACTACAACAACTGCTACATTTACAGCTACTATAACAACAACTACAACTGCTACTACTCCTACTACTACTACAACTACTACTAATATTAATAATAGTAATTCTACTACTGCTACAAGTACTACCACTACCGCTACTACCACTATGGCTACTATTATTGCTACTACAACTACTATTTCCACTATCGCTTCTACTAGTACTACTACAACTGCTGCTGCTGCTGGTACTACTAGTACTTCTATTACTAGTTCTATTACTACTACTAAAACAACAACAATAACAACAACAACAACAACAACAACAACAACAACCACTACTACTACTACTACTACTACTACTACTACTACTACTACTACTACTACTACTACTACAACAACTACAACTACAACTACCACCACCACTACAACTACAACTACTACTACTACGGCTTCTGCAACTTCTACTAGTACTACTGCAGCTACTACTGCAACTACGATAACTACTACTACTACTACAACAACAACAAAAACTACTACTACGACCACTACAACTACAACTACTACTACTACGGCTTCTACAACTTCTACTAGTACTACTGCAGCTACTACTACAACTACGACATATGCTGCTTCTACTTCTTCTATTTCTACTACTATTGCTACCACTACTACTACTACAAGTACTACTATTTCTATTGCTACTGCTATTTCTACTTGTACAACTACTACTAGTACTACAACAACAACCACTACTACTCCAGCTATTGTTGCTTCTACTACTACAACTACTTTTGCAACTACGACTCCTACAACTACCTTTGCTACTTCTCCTACTGCTGCAACTACAGCCACACAACTACTCTAACTACTTCTACCATAACTACAATAATAACAACAACAACTACTACTACTACTACTACTACTACTACAACAACAACAATAACAACAACAACTACTACTACTACAACTATCACCACCACTACTACTACAACTACTACTACTTTGACTTCTGCAAGTTCTACTAGTACTACTATAGCAACTATTGCAACTACAACAACTGCTGCTTCTACTTCTTCTATTACTACTACTATTGCTACTACTACTACTACAGCTACTACTACTAGTAATACTATTTCTACTGCTACTTCTACTTCTACTTCTACAAGTACTACTAGTACTACAACAACAACCACTACTACTCCTGCTACTGCAGCTTCTACTTCTACAACTACTTTTGCAACTACTACTCCTAAAACTACCTCTACTACTTCTCCTACTACAACAACTACAACCACACTACTACTATAACTACTTCTACCACAACTACAACAACTACTACTCCTACTACTATTATGACTATGACTGCTACTAGTACAAATACTACTATTTCTATGACAACTACAACTACTGCTACTATTTCTACTATACTCTTAAAACAACTCCTATAATTACTTTGGATACTAGAATTATTACTGTTATCGCTACTCATATTACTGGTACTGCTACTACTACTACTGCTACGACTTCCACTACTACTACAATTGCTACTACTACTACTACTACTTTTACTACTACTACTTTTACTACTACTACTTCTGCTACAGCTTCAATTGCTACTACTACTACTACAACTACGACTACTACTCCTGCTTTGCTACTAATATGACTAATACTAGGCCTGCTACTACAACTGCTACTACTAGTACAGCTACTGCTACTACAACAACATCTACAACTACTAACATAGCTACTACTACTACACTACTACTTCAACTACAAATACAAGCAATGCTAGAACTACAGCTACTATTGTTACTGCTACTTCTACTACTACTACTACTTCTATAACTACTGCTACTTCTGCCACTAATGCTACTAGTACTATTTCTGCCACAACTACTTATACTACTACTACATTACTGATACTAGTACTATTACTACTACAACTACTCTTTCTACTGCTGCTACTACTACTACTACTTACACTACCACTACTACTACTACTAATATCACAGTTAATACTGCTGCTAATACTACAAATACTACTAGTACTACTACTATAATAACAACTACTGTGATTATTGCTGCAACTACTACAGCTAAAATAGTTACTACTACCACTACTACTATTGCTACTACTACTACTTCTACTACTAATACTACTACTACTACTACTACTACTACTACTACTACTACTACTACTATTACTACTACTACTACTACTACTACTACTACTATTGCTACTACTACTACTACTATTGCTACTACTACTACTACCACTATTGCTACTACTGCTGCCACTACTCCCACTACTACTACTACTATTATTACTACTAATTGTACTATAGCTCCTACTTCTGCTACTAATATTATTAATATACTGCTACTACTATCACTTCTGTTGCTACTATTGCAACTACTACAACTACTACTAATACATCTACTGCTAAAATGCTACTAGTACTATTACTTCTCCCACTGCAACTATAGGTACTACTATAACTACTTCTACGACTACTACTACTTCTCCTACTGCAACTACAGGTACTTTTGCAATGCTAATAGTATGATAACTACTACTACAACTACTACTACTCCTCCTCCTCCTCTAGCTACTAATACTGCTATAATAGCTAGTGCTACTACTCAAACTCTAACCCCTAGAACGCCTCCTACAACTACTTCTGCTACTAGTGTTGCAAAAGCAATACTATTAGTAGTAGTTATAAAATTTGTAGTAATATTAGTAGTCTGAGTAGTAGAGGAGTGGGAGTCAGTGTAGGAGTAGTAGTACTAGTAGTAGCAGTAGTAGTGGTAGTACTAGTAGTAGTAGTAGTACTAATAGTAGCAATAGTAGTAGCAAGAGTAGTAGTTGTAGTAGAAGTAGTAGTAGTAGTAGCAGCCATACTAGTAGGAATAGTAGCAATAGTATTAGGTGCAGTAGTTATAGTAATAGTAGTAGTTGTCATAGTTGTAGTAACAGGAGTTGTAGGAGTTATAGTTATGGTAGTTATAGAAGTAGTAGTAGTTGTAATAGTTGTATTAGTAGTAGTTGTAGTAGGATTAGTACTAGTAGTATTTGTATTAGTAAAAGTAGTAGTAATCGCAGTAGTATTAGTACTACTACTTGTAGTAGTAGTAATAGTAGTAGAAGTAGTAATAGTAGTGGTAGTAGCAAGAGCAATAGCAATAGCAAAAGTTGCAGTAGTAGTTCATGTAGAAACTATAGTAGTAGTAGTTATCATTGTTGTAATGGTAGTAGTAGCTATAATAGTGATAGTAGTAGTAGTCATAGTAGCAGTAATAGAAGCAATAGTATTAATTGTAGTAGCAGTAGTATGAGGGGAAGTGGCAGTAGTAGTAGCAGTCGTAGTAGTAGTAGTAATGGTAGAAGCAGCAGTAGTGGTTGTAGCAGCAATAGTAGTAGCAAAAGTAGTAGTAGTAGGAGAAGTTATAGTAGCTGTAGTACTAGTAGCAACAATAATAGCATCAGTAGTAGTAGTTGTAGTAGCAGTAGTTGTAGTTTTAGCAACCATAATCATAATAATTATTGTAGTTATAGTAGCAGTAGTATTACTAGTAGTGGTAGTAGCAAATAACAGTAGGGGTAGTAGTAGCTGCAGGAGTAGTAGTAGTGGTAGTAGTAGTAGTAGCAGTTGTAGTAGTAGTTGTTGTAGTAGTATTAGTAATAGTAGTTGCAGTAGCAAAAGAAGTAGTAGTAGTAGTAGGAGTAGTAGTAGTAGTAGTAGTAGTAATAGCAACAATAGTAGTAGCAGTAGTAGTGGTGGTGGTAACACTAGTAATAGTAGTAGTAGCAAAAGTAGTAGCAGTAGTAGGAAAAGCAAAAGCGGTAGTAGTAGTAGCGAAAGTAGTAGCAGTGTGCAAGTAATAGTAGAAAAAGCAGTAGTAGTTGTAGTAGCAGCTATAATAGTAGCAAAAGTATTAGGAGTGGCGGAAGCAGTTGTAGATATTGGTGTAGTAGAAATAGCAACCGCAGTAGTAGCAGCAGCAGTAGCAGTAGTTACATTAGTTGTAGGAGTAGGGGTAATAGGAGTAGTAGTAGCAGTAGTATCAGTAGTAGTAGCAATAGTGGCTTTAATAGCAATAGCAATAATAGTAGTACTAGCAATAGCAGTAGTAGTTATAGTAGTTAGAGTAGTAGTAGCTGTAGTAGAAATAGTAGTAGTAGTAGTAGTCATAGCAGTTGCAGTAATAGTAGTTATAGCTACAGTACTATTAATAGTAATAGCAGTAGCAGAAGTTGCAGTAGTAGTAGTTGGGGTAGTAGTAGTAGTAACAATAGCCCCAGAAGTAGTAGTAATAGTGGTAGTGGTACTAGTAGTAGTACTCATAGCAAAAGTAGTAGCAATAACACAAGTAGTAGTAGAAGTAGAAGTAGTAGCAGTACTAGTAGCAGTCATTATAATAGCAATAGTAGTAGTAGGAGATGTTGTAGTAGTAGTATTAGTAGTAGAAGTAGGCGCAGCTACAGCAAAAGCTGTATTTGAAGTAGTTGTAGTAGCTGCAACAGTAGTAGTAGAAGTAGCAGTCGTAGTAGTAGTAGTAGCAATAGTTGTTGTAGCAGTAATAGTAGTAGCTGTTGCCGCAATAGTGGTAGTGGTAGTAGTAGTAGGAGGAGTAATAGCAGAAGTAACAAAAGCATTAGTTGTTGTAGAAGTAATTATGGAAGTAGTAGTAGTAGTAGTTGTAGTAGCACAAGTAACAGTAGTAGTAACAATAGTAGAAGTAGTAGTAATAGTACTAGTAGTCATATTAGTAGGAATAGTACTAGTATTAGTAGTTGTTGTAGTAGTACCAGTAGCTATAGTAATATTAGTAGTTCTTATATTAGTCGTAGTTGTTATAATAGTTGTAACAATAGCAGCAGCAATTGTTGTGGTAGTAGTCGTACTAGTAGTAGTAGTAGTAGCAGCAACAGAAGTAGCCGTAGCAGTTGTTGTAGATGCAGTAGTAGAAGTAGTGGTAGCAGTAGTAGTTGCAGTTGCAGTTATTGTAGTTGTAGTTGTAGAAGTTGACGCAGCAGCAGTTGTTGTTGTTGTTGTTGTGGTAGTAGTATGAGTGGTAGTTGTAGTGGTAGTAGTATTAGTAGTAGTAGTAGCATAAGTGGCAGAAGTAGTAGTAGTAATGGTAGTAGTAGTAGCAGTAATAGTAGTAGTAGTACTAGTAGCAGCAACAGCAACAGCAGTAGTAGTAGCACCAGTAGTAGTAGCAGA